>JAUMHH010184077.1:0-14725 GCA_032359455.1 Chlamys rubida | reverse complement strand
TGTCAGGTCAGGCCAGGTAAAACTCCGGTCACTCATCAAATTGTTATTTACCTGTTCTGTTACCTTGGAGCAAAACCAATTCTTGACAGTCTAACGGTCACTGTAATGCTGTGTTACACGCATTGTAAAACTGTACATAATCTTCATTATTGTGATGAGAAACTACATATATTGCATACGAGCTTTCCGTATTTTTTTCATTCCGTAATATTGATCTTTAAATTGTACCTAATCGCACAGTTGTGCGGAGAGAAGTGCACAACGGGGCGAACGATTGTTAAATCGAACAGTTGTGCGGACGGTATGTGAACGATGTATGCACGGTGTGCGTCACGTTTTTTTTGTTGGTGCGTTGTGCGGTCACACAACTGTATGTGATATATCGGTCAAGAATGCAATTACGAGTACTTTGGGAAAATATAAACAGAAATTAAAACAGGGTCAAAGTAACGCAAAACTATGGGATAAATAAGGTAGCGCACAGTTTCAAAGTGCGGTAATTACATTAGTGGTGTCTCGCAGAAATTCAATAAAACTGCAAGAGAGTCAACTGACAGACGGACAAATATCCCGATTTAATAAAAATGAGCTTTATTTATTTTATGACAAATTATGTCTGCTAAAATAAATCACTCTTGTTAGAACCGCACTGGGGTCTTAATGTGGGAGGAAACCTGAGTACCCAGAAAACCCGATTGTTGGTACAGGTGACCTTACATCTTTACACGATCGATTGGGGGATAAAACCCCGGCCGTTTCGGTAAAAGGCGAGTACGCTATCCACTGCGCCACCCGACCGTCTCATTTGTGGTATTGAGGTATATGCCCCCTTCTCCTTTCAACCCCACCCGCTGTACTTCATGTAGTTTATTTCATTAATAAATGCTTAGTGAGACACACAACTCGACAGTCTTTCGTAGTCACATGTTCAGTTATATTTCAGTCAAACTAGAACTGAAAATCTGTTTTTTTCTCAAATAATTCTGAAATTAAAATGTCCACGGTGTAGTCTTCGTTTCAATTCATCAGTCAAAAAAAATCTTGATTGCAAATCGGAAGGACCCGCGTATCTGTTTAGATATGTTGACAAAAAAATTTGCTTTCAACATGCACGTTTCCTGTACAAGTCCGGAATCAAATAATGACAGTTTATCAGCCTCTCCTTTTTTGATGTACGCCTCTTTTGTACCAGATATTTTGTCCTTGGTGACCAGTGCATTTTCATGTTGGGCATTGGATCTATGTCGCTGCACAATACAAGGCTTGTCTGCAGTTATGGAATCTTTGTCAGCATAATACGTTATTCCAATGGCATGCACACCAAAAATAAACACCTTACGCTTGATGACATGAAGTAAAAGACTCCTGTTCCACTGCAAGAAAAACACTAGAGAGTTCCACTTTACTTTTCATAGATACAGTAATTGGCCATGCCTAGCACGACTGGGGGAGGATACTAACCGTTTACCATTTATGTAAGTTGATTAGATTCAGAGCGATAAATAATTATCGGGGGTCCAGAGTTCGAATACCTGGTCTGGTCAAGTCTCTCGGAACCACCGTTCTTGATTACTTTTTTTGTTAACTTCGTCATCTTGATTATTTTTTCATAAAAATCCCACAAGGTTTGGTTTTCTTTACGAAATAATTAAAGATTCTATATCAATTCTCGAAACAGTTTCCGATGCATAGTTACACTTTTGCCAGTGGTAAAGGATCCGTTGTTGGTAGTTAAGTGTGACCGTGTACATCAACTGCTCCAATGTATCTTGATATTTACATTCGAAATTTGTTAAGTTTGTTTGGTGTTATTTGAAAAATTTCTATTCGTGTATTGTATTTGTGTATTTTGCAGTTTCACCAAAGCCCACTTGCACATCCGAATACATCAAGTATCAACTGTAATTATTACTTTCAATAAAACACATCAGTTATACCGTATTCGTTTTGTTCTCATTATTTGTGGTGAAATATACCTTCCTGAGCCATTTTCGGAAATACTTTAAAAAAATTAATTTGCCGGTCGGATTTCCCCCATGCTAATGTCTAATCTATGGGAAACTTTGACCGATTTAAATTTTCATTTTCCTGATAAAGTCATATTTTGAAACCATGTATCAAATTAATTAATCTACATAGGAATGACTCATCAACCAAAAAAATATAATTCGTTTCATTTGTTATGATCTCCTAGGGTCAAAAGTACACAACACCGGCACTCGGTGTTAAAAATAAGCTTGAAAGTAAATTCATGGTCATTGAAGGTTTTGAATCGAAGGCAAAGTGTTCCTGCTTGAAAACATCGGACATATACGATAACAACACAGAGAGGACGGGCTAGCTTAGATTATTGGAATGCGGTCGAATTTACCCCATTGGTCGAAGTAATACCATCCTACCCTAATTCTTCTTGAATGCTTGGGGTGGAAGTCCTCACAACAGCCAAGGACATGTGAAGATGATGTCTAGAGAGACGCCCCCAAAACGAAAGAGAAGGAAGGAAAGTTAGGATACATCCGAGGTGCTGCAATGAAGGGAGCCGACCGAGCTTGACTCCTTCGATGTCCTCCAGCTAGGAAGAAGACATCAAAGAAACCCCCGATTGTGCAGGGGGCCACATCAGTTAATTACTAAATTACTAATTAGAATATACAGAACAAAAAGCTAGTGACGTTACATGTTAGCATTTATTCTTATAATATTAATAACGCAATTGCACTCGAACTCTTGGGCATATTCAGTTTAACAAATAAAAAGTAAATAATGTACATTTCTTATAATGTTTCAAAAGACCAAGATGATTGATGTGTTGTTGCGTGAATGAAAAAAACTAACCATATGTTGTTCAAGGTTACATTAGGTTTTAAACAAAAGCAAAGCCTCACGGTATTCACTCTGTGTAAAAAAAACACCGTCACAGATCTAGAGAGCCGACCTATTTTCCCTCGTGTTTGAAATAACATGTATGCCATTAATTACTCAACGATATGTTGACAGAATATATTGCCTGTTTAATTGCTCTCTCTGACTATACCAGAACAACTTAGGATTTACAATGTCAATTAAGATTGATGAACTCCAGGTTATGGTCGTTATTATCATCTGATATATGAGCTATGTATAGTCCATCATGAAAATAGATTGTTCTTATACCCTAGATCTTTAGTGACCAACGAATATTCTTTCGTCTGAGGCGAAAATTAAATAGTTTGATTTATCGTGTAAAGCGTTCTATTAACAGCCAATGTCAATTCAGGACGCTTCTCTTTGTCTGCAATGTACAATGTATGCCTGTGAGCCAGAGGCAGTATTTTTGTCTTATTGACTTCTAGGGTAACCACGGAACTGATGCCAACATTAGAATGCTATCGCACAGACACACCATACCGAAAACATAGAGCACAGTATTCCTCCCGGTTACATTATACTGTCGACGGGTGAGCCAGTTGTAGCATTCACATTTTTTGTCTTCTCTTTTTTTGGAACATTTGAAACAAAACTGGTATGTGCCTCCAGCACCCATACATAGAGGAGGAACGTCCTTAAATGACTTAGCTGTTAATAGAATGTTGAACCTAATAAAATCAAACCTGACTACCCATTCGTTTCGGTGGTGTCTCCTGGGAAGCTCTCGAATGGCCTTGGCATCTGTGAACACCATCCCTTCACCATCAATCAGTCTATCTAAAAGCACTGGCCGTTTTCAAGTCCTTGAACATAATGTAAGCTTCTATGTGATGTTTTCAACAATTGTTTATAGTGGCTTGAGATGAACCGAAAGTGTCTGTACGCTTTTGTTTGACCATAAACAATTTAAAGTGATAAAGCGTAACATAAGTATGCTACCAGTAACAATAAAATAAAAGTGCCATTGTTCTAGTTTTTTAGGTAATCAAAACATTGGTTATGTTCCATTGGGGATATCACTGACAGTGATTGAACTTTATTTTGTGTGTGAGAGTGAACTCCCCCTGGAGTGTATTTCCGCATCATTCAGAATCGTAATTCCTGTTTTGCAACGTCCGATGTGCGCTATATTTGAAAGCCTCTCGGGAGGTCTATCTTCTAAGTAAAGCAATAACTTACATGGCGACATTAACGAACATCAAAGTAACCATTTACAAGGACTTTAAGGGTTATTGTTCGTTTAAATATAGGCAATACACGAGGATGTGAATGTCGAATCTGTATTTCTAGCAGGTCGTTATCGTGGGTCTTATAAGATCATTATTCCCACTAAATTCAAAAGCTCAGTTTCAACTACCCCTGAAGACTCGTCGAAACAAACGACTTCTCCCACAGTTGTCACTCAAGCACAACCTCATTCGAAACCAATAGGTTACAAGACAAAACCAGCAAAGGCTCCAATGACCTCATTCAAAGTTTCAACAAATACAATGTACTCGATGATGAGTCATACTTTGACACAATGGAGGAGGATACTTCTCTTACATCAGAAACTTCCAAACGGAAGTGAAAATATACTTCGCTCCTTTTTTATATTTTAAACATGGATAACACAATTATTCAATGGAATATCAGAGGATTTAAAGGTAATTTTGAAGATTTCAGCGACTGTCATGGAAACATAAACCGCTATTTTCTGCTTTCAAGAGATAATGATTAAAGATGATATTAAACTTGGAACTTATTCATTCTACTGTAAAACACTGCCGCCTACCAACGAAAGATCTGTTGGAGGTTATTATTATTATTACCAATGCTTAACGGCCCATCAACACAGAAGGTCATTAGGTCCAACAAATGGTCGACTCTGTTGGAGGTGTTGCCGTTGCTGTTAACAATAATATACCGCAACAACAAATACATTTAAAAACAGATCTGCAAGCTGTTGCGGTATCAGTATCACTCCATAGACAAATAACTATTTGCTCAATTTATCTCTCTCCCCTAACACACTAACACCCTATTGACCTAACATTGTGCCACCCCTCCTTACTTTTGGACTATCACTGGTCCTTGAGTGATGACCTTAGTGGAAGTGACCATTTCCCAATCTTTCTTAGGAATATTGGTTCTCCTATCGATGACATCACTGCACGCTGGAAATTACACAAAGCAGACTGGAATATTTTTAAAATCCTTTGCACAACCAGTTTAAATAGAACCAAATTAGAAAATATTGATGATCCTATTAAAACATTTACCGACGTTCTTTTGAATAGTGCCGAACAAAGTATTCCCAAATCTTCAATAAAATCAAAACCCTCTAAGTTCTGGATTAATGAAGAATGTGTTAAAGCCATTTCAAGTAGAAAAACTGCTCTTGGAAAGTTTAAAAATTGCCCTTACAACCAAAACTCTAATACATTTTAAATCTTAAGGGCAAAAGCTCACCTTATGATAAAGGAAACCAAACGAAACACTTGGCGAGAATATGTTTCTAAACTCTCCTCGAAAACAACTTCAAAAAAAAGTTTGGAACATTATTAGGAAAATTAGTGGGGAGATAAACCACCGTAGCCTCCTCACAGCTTATTTCAAATAATAAAAATATTTCGGCTAAACATGAAATTGCCAATGAACTTGCAAGTACATTTGCAAGAAACTGGTCAGTCATCAATCATTCAACTAAATTTCAAAAACATAAGACCTGACAACAAAAAAATATATTGAATTTCAAATCCAATAATACAGAAGATTATAACCAACCTTTTTCGATTACTGAACTACACGAGTCTAGGAAAGTCGCATGACACTGTAACTGGACCAGATGAGGTACATTACCAATTCCTGAAACATCTACCATATATCTCTCATCAATGTTTGTTAAATATATTTAACTTAATATACGATACTGGCCAAATTCCCGAATCCTGGAAGGTGGCATCGGTGATGCAACTTATCCTACAAATATCGTCCTATCTACCTTACTAGTTGTCTATGTAAAACTCCAGACTGTTGTGGTACGTGGAATCCGATATTTATGTATTTCTTTAATCCTTTCAAGTTTTAGTTTGATGTGTTTATTTTCGTGAATGTCTCCTTTTACAATATCGTTGGCCCTCAATGAGTCACATTGTGATTGGGCCGTTATACAACACAAAAAAACAAAACTGTTTACACTCGCTAATGTCTTATACCAGCATCTAAAATACAAAATTATCGTTATAATAGTAAACTACACGTAGCTTTGTTAATTTAGATGACTACCGTGATTATAAGGACAGACTGTTAAAGGCACGGCACATCATATTTACTTGACGTCCAGATTGATTTCAGCAAACCTAAAAACAGTAACATCTTGAGTAACCCAAAAATCAGAGCTAGTACTGTCATTATTTATATAGATATATATAAATATATAATAGTAACAGCAGTAAATTGATCCTTACGGAAGAAGTAATTTTATAAAATGACAAAATCTGTACACGCCTTAAGCGCTTTCATCTCATCTAGGAGATTCTTCAGACTGTTTATGTGAAGAAGAAATTACGACGTCCGCTTTATACATACCCGCCATAGCGATATCACAGCAATAGAAATAAATAATGATGGTCTTAAGGTACAGAGTACTAATATAGTTTAAGTTTTAGTATTACTTTTAGTACTATTATTCATGTATCAATTATTGAGAAAAGAAAAACTTTCCCTGTGTGGGGCGAACTCGGGACCATTCTATTACTAAACCGATGCACTCCCGATGTCACTACACCCGATCATTTGTGTGGCTGCAAATAAACAAATATAAATTCTTCTATAGACAAAGGAAAAACGACAAAATATACTGACAGGAACCCGCGTATGTACATCCTTCCGTGGACAAAAAAACGATAGAAAAAACCGAATAGAAACTCGTATATGTATATATGATGTTTCTGATATGCTACTGTCGGAAGAATATCTTTTCGCGGATGATCCAAAAACATCAAAATACCTTGCAGGATGACATGAACACATTTTCTAATTTGAGTAATAAATGGTTATTAAAATGTCATCTTTTTAATTAAATCAATGCATATAGGCAAATCCCGTGAGGAAAGAACATAATACATCGCAATTGATCCTTTCCGTGAAGTGGAAAAGGAGATAAGAGTAACTATAGACAGATTTCTCACAAGTTGAGATAAAATAACAACACACGTAAAGAAAACTTACTTTCTATTTGTAGTTGTTAGATAATTCTTTCACTTACTTAACGAACACTTTTTATCATTATTATGCAAAACGTTAGTAAGAGTTCATCTTGAATATGTAAATACAGTATGTATAACATCCCTTCAAATTCAATCATAGGTATTATTGAGGAAAGGGACAATTCATGAAAAAATAGATATATATTTAGTTTAATTGAGGCATGTGTATTATGAATGTTGGTCTTTTTAATAAATTTTGAGTCATCATAAGCCACTTTCAATATTTAATGTTTTTATTTTGCATTTGTTGGCCCTAATGACCTATACTGTGTTGATGGGCCGTTAAGCATTTAATAATAATAATAATATCTGCGGTACTCTGATTTTTGTGTTTTTATTCCTAAATATTGGTCGTGTGAATTCTGTTGTTGGTAAAATTCATTGAAATATTGCACCAACGAGAGAGAAAAAAGTTCGATTTCATATGTACTAAGGAACTGTACGAAAGGTGCTATCGACATAATATAAGTACGACGCAATCTAAAGATGCTGGAAATACATGGAGGCATTGCAATCATTGAATCCATTTGCGGGAAAATAGAACATGAACTTTATTCATAATATAGCATTTGAAATTCATAATGGTAGTCGGTTTAAAGTATAATTGAATTGCCTTTTTTAGAACAAACTTTTGAATATTTCCATGTAATTACGTGTCTGCGAGTCGTGTGTAATGTTACAAGTCATCTTTCGTTTCACTTTCTTAGGAGTAGTAATTTCGCCTGAGGGATATGAAACACTGATGTTTGAAAAGGATTTGCTTTTAATTTGATCTCGTACCAAAATCAACATTATTTGGTAACATAATTATGGTGTTATCTTTCCCGTAACGGTACACGCGAACTATATAAACAAGAATGACATGGCTACGCATTTAGGTTGACTAACCTCTGGTTGGTTACCCATTACTTTCTTTAATAAGCTTCAAGCACCCGTAAGCGTTATGTTCATCTTGCACAAATAATATCACCGGTTTGAAAAAATCTTCAAGCTTAACTAGTTTTCGTTTGAAGCTATCGTTATTGTACAGTTATGGTTCATTTTACATCATATTAATCAAAACTAAGAATGATTTAACAATTAAATTGAAATTCCAAGGTTCTGACGAGTTGGTTGCTAGGTTTATGATTTGTTATTGCAGGTTTCAATTGTTTCAGCTATTTTCCAGAATAATCTTGATTAATACGACATGTTTATATGTTAAAAAAAGATCACGGTACATTAAAGTGTTTAATGCATTCATGGCCTGGTATTGTAAGCTTAATGGACATGCGCTGTAACGCTCGTTTTGAAAAATTAAAATATACATTAAAACAAAGTCTCATTGACGTGAACATGGTATTTGTGTATAGTTCACCTTTTCCTGAACGAACATCGGTGAAAAATTATGCCATGGTTGTATCTAACATGGTTGTCCGGTATCATAGGTAGTCTTGAAAGCTATCGGCATCTTAATCATCGTTGATGTTAATTTATTCAAAGCGTTTGGCCACATGTATCATGCGTGCTACTGAGGTGCAGGCATTATGATTCAAATTAGTTGGTAAAGTTTGTGATTAAGGAAAAGGCATATATATCCCTATATAAGATTATAACTTGGCGGTCTGAACAGCGCAAATACATGGTTGTGAAACCATTTTAATACGGTCAAATCGTCATCGGGCGTGAAAAGGCCAAACAAGCTATTCGTTTATGTCTAATCTACATAATGACCGGGAACACCGCTTCCGGGCATGCGTTGATTCATGGTATCAGAATACAGCTAACATATTATCGAAACATAACCGTCATATACAAGGACAAAATCGGAATCCAAGATGATAAAAACCGTAGACAAAATCAGGTATGCTAGATCCTAACTATTTCCTGTCCTTAATTGTGGTACCTATCAGGATGTCAGATGTCAAATACAGGAAAGCAAGTCGGTCACAATAACGATATTGTAACAGTTAGGCAAATTCCGTCAAGGCATGTTTCGTTGCAAGCCTTTTATTGTCGCCAATGGTCTAAGATGAACTAGTATTTAATCATTATTTCATTCAACTTGTAATAAAAAATTGAATATCGTGATTTTAAAATAATTCAACAGTGAATATATCATTTCTCTATCAGATGGCAATTTGCGAGAAACAAAACCAGTGGGAATGTTTACTGGTATTATATTTGACGTTCGACATCTGATCGTAATTGTCTCCCTACAGATATTAGAGATGCAGCGTTGTCTCGAAAACTTATCTTGTTTTTGGCGAAAATAACGGTTACAAAATGGCATGACCCCATAAGGTGTGTACTATATAATGTCGTCTCGCTGATATTTGTGTTTCCAAAGTGGCATGCGAGGGGATTGTTTTATCCAAGATCCACTTGGGGAAAATATCACTGAACACAAAAATGCTTTCAAGATAATTTTTAGTCGGAGAAACAATTTTTTTTGCAAGTTCAAGCAGACACTCCAAAAACATCCCTAGAGTATGATTATTTTTTAAAAAGTACATTCAGGCCACGGATTTCTCACATTCCGTTCCAACAAATCAACGTTTGACATCTTATCTACAAAATGTGCACTTTTTGTATGTTGATCTCAACTGGAAATAAAACACTCTTAATGATTATTGACAGACAGGACCAACAAAAATCCTGTTTAGGCCCAATCTGTCTCCTACAAATGTATGACTTTATCGCATGTCTCATCGCCATTAATGTCCGGCTTGAAGTTATCCATCTTTCTTGGAAAGAAGGACTCGTGATCTCTTAAACAAGAACACGTTGCACTTTGAAGGTTTTTTAACTACATGTAGTTTGTGCTTTTGTGTTTAAGTCCTCACTACAGCTTAAGTCAGTCCATCATTTATCGATAGAAACGTATTTGCGCAGATTCAGAGGAAGCAATCTTATGAGGCCACTAATGTCGGCCACTGCAAATTCAGGATTATGTTTTGTGTCAACGTTTTTTGTTTTTTTTAGAGGGGATGTTAACTTACTTGCAACAGCCAAGGTCAAATTAAGACGGGTGTCTTCTGCGAAGCTGATATTAAAGAACAAAAATGTATGCTTAATTTAAGGCGTTGATTGTATTGGCAGCAACTGATTCACCCTTTGTCAGTATAATCTCACCGCGGGAATAATTGGCTGAGTTTCTTAAATATCCTTAAATGAGCTTAGCTGTTGAAAGGACGTTATCCCCACACCAAATAACAACCCCGACCTTTGAGCAAAAATAACATTTCATTCAATTCTACTACCATCGAACTGTTCTGAAACAGCTTTTGTACTTTTTGAAACGCATCCTTAATCAAAATTAAAATTGAGACTTTAATGAGCAATTTCTTGGCTCTTAAAATGAGACTTAAATGAAAATAAGTTTGAAGTACTTTTATAAGGCACTGCAGAAAGACATAAAAACGACGAAATTGTGATCAATGATCTGCAGGTTTTGCTAATCAATTTCTCGATTGCAGTGAAAAGGGAAACTTTGCGACCGACTATACAGAGCGATCCTGTCATTATAACATTGGAAGGATATTGATAAAAAGCGGATCAGAACAGTGTCGCAGCACGAATAATGCATGCATATTGGTGAGGAGGAATGGACAATCCTGTAGGTTGTTATTTCCAGCTTAACGTTCAGCACAACACGGTAAATGGCACAACAATAAGACACACATGTGATTGCACCATTTGGTAATACATAAGAGTATGCCAAAATATGAATTACGCTGTACATGTGTATCATACAACATGTATAGCTGTTTCGTCCTTCGAGGACTCATTGGTGACGATAAGGTCCGAAAAGTTGGAAATCCAAATAGGTCTCAACTACTGTTAAAACAGAATTGAAGGTGCGAAAAAACCTTTAACATATGAATTTCAATAATTTAGAGGAATACGGGTAAATATAGTAACAAATACTGGTTTCAGCATACGGTATACAAATATATACAAATATATAGGCTATGAATGCCATGGACCGATTGTTGACGTCGTCATTATTATGACGTTATAATTGGTACGTTCGATATCACTGACTCTACCTGGGCGATGGCTGTCCTATTCATTGAAAAAGCATACACGATAGATACATCATTTGTACTTAATGCTGAAGGATAACAAGTGTAATTGTATTTCTATGAGATGGAACAGATTCCAAAAATGGTAGATATAAGTATTTAACTTTTTTCAGTTGTCATTCATAGGCAATATGAATTCCAACTTGACAAACACAAATCCAACGAATTTGCCTTTTTCCAGATGACATTCATTTTGCCTATGAATATCAACTGAAAGCAGTTAAATGCTTAAAAAAAAATGTGTACCTTATCGGCAATACGTTCATGCGAGGAAGGAAATAAATAAGTTATTTTAATTAAAACTAAAGAGGATTGATGAACAGAAATCCAGCTGAAGTGTTGTCTTCTGGCGACATAGCATAGGCCATACTTGCATGACACATTGTTTAATTTTACGAAATGAAAATCATTTGTGATCAACCATTAACAATCACTTTATGATCGAATGGGCCGATTAAAACAAATGAGTGTAAATTGTATAAGGGATCACTGTTTGAAGTGTATTTAATACAGTTTTTGTGCAGTTGATTCATATATATATATATATATGATTATTTAAATGCAATACATTTTTTAATATTTAACAATAAATTCGTATGCTAGGGATTCTTTTCTTTTCTTACCAGTTTGCGTCATTGTAACACTTTAGCCATAGTTTAAGTTTGATGTATTCCTTTTGGTAAAAGTTTGTATTTGTCAGTATAATGTGACCTGGTGGAGACTTGTGCTTACTTTCGTTCGCATGGTATTCCATCGAAGTAACACTCTCACGTGGGCATAAGTTCAGCGCAATTGCAAGGATGCAAATGACCTACATACCGCTTTCAGCACAAACACACGCATTACAAAAATAGAGGCACGTCCTATATAATCAAATAAAACAAAACGTCTAAAGAAATTTGTTGGGACTATCAATCTTGGAAATTAGATAATGGAGACAGTCTTCTACTTTCCCTAAGTGGTATATATATGACGTAGCTGAAATGCACTAGATACAAAGAGGGTACTTTGCAAACATACTTTGTACAGTGCATAAAACATGTAAATCATGTCCAGACTCATAAAGTGCATCAACTATTGGTACGGATGTCCAATTTATTCTGTAGATCCTTTTTGTGTAAGGGGGTCAGATATCTAGTGTTGTTCTTTATAATGAGACAAAGGTGAGTGGGTATATCACAAGGAGGTTAATACACACACATGCCCTGCCTCCTGCACAAATACACAACACACTTGGAGGCACGTCCTTAATGAACTTAGCTAAAATAGGACGTTAAGCAAAATATAACCGAACTAATCACCCCTGGACAACGCCCTCATATAAGATTATCTATTAGGAGGACGTAAACCACAACCGAACAAACTTAAAGTCCAAACAATTCTAATCGAATTACGATCAAGACTATTTTGTTAGCTGATGGCAGATACATATGGTTGGGTTAGTGAGGATGATATCTTTAATGTGTTCGTCTATCGGTTTCACCCGAATAGTGGGTTCTTCAGGAATATTCTCTGATGAATTTCACCCCTAAATTGCTCAAAATCGGGGCACATTGTTATGGTTATTTGTGACGTCATACATTTTAAGGCATCTGATTCATATCAACGACTAATAACTCTATATGTTCTGACATTCTATACTGTTCCATCACGGTGATATGTTTCTCTATCGACTTATTTATTTTGTAAAATCTAGTAATATGTTAAAAAGTTAAACAATTATTTAACATTAGATTTATGAAATAATTATTATTACTGAAATCAGTTATTAATAAGATAGCTTTATATAATGCACATTGTCTTTTGGTCCTATTTATAACAATTATTCAAATTTCATCAAGGAATACAGTGGAATACAATGCTGACTTGTACCATAATGCCTTATAATCCACGGTATCCGCTTCTGACGTGTTTGGTGTTGGAGCTGTATCATCACTGTCAAACAACTCTACATCCTTTTTCAAAACCTCAAATGCGTCAATCAGCACTGGCTTAATTCCTTCTAACCGCGACTTCGTTTTAATAAGTGCCTCAAATTGGTGCGTATTTTTCAAGCACGCATACACTACACACATGGAGGCACGTCCTTAAATGATCTTAGTTGTTAATAGGACGTTAAACAAAATTAAACCAAACCAAACCATCCCGGCTTTTATACATTCTGCCTCGCGAGATCCTCGAATATTTCAGGTTATATTGTGTTTCCAGGGTGTCCATGTATGCTCCCTTTCTTCCGTATGTTCGTTTACATATTTTGCACTTCTTCATGTGCATTTATTTTCTTGGTAAATTGTTTGTGTTTAGATAAGTTTAGACTTTTTTACCTTTCTGATCAACGCTATGTTCCTATTCTATGTAGTCCACTTATTTAGCATGCCTATAACTATAGTGTTATTCTGTTAAGAAAAGTGTGAAAAGGGAATCGTTACCGGCTGGTGGCGTCCAACTAGACAGTTTACGGAAAGGGCTTCCCTCTTGCTCTTCTGAGTCTCTGCAGAAAATGGCTAATGCGTACCGTTCCGTTGCAGAAGAGTGTATGTACATTCTTGATGTTTGTTCTGTACATGAATCTACCAACTGAAAACAACTACCATTAGACTATGAATACACTATGAATACAACGATTTCACACACAATGACATATCATATTACTACACACAGTACCGTTTCTGAGAAGAGTTATCTCCCCTTCTCCGAGATAACGTGGTCATAAATCATAAATGGTGCACCATTGTACTATTATTATTTCTTTTAATTTGAAATTTAAAAAGTATATATTTATAACATCGTCATATTAAAACCGACTTCTGACTTGCAATCGGTTTCTCGTGGTCACGAATTTGCTAACACCCAAACGTTCGGCTGCATGGGTAATCCCCGTGACATCAACTTAATGCACAGTAAACCAAGAAAACTTTGTAATGACACAGGGCACTTCATCCATCAAATTACCATCATTTACATCTGCAAGTTATTTTGGCAAACAGGATATTCAACGGCTGTACATTTAACTTCAAATGAGCACTATGCCTACTGCCGACGGGTGTCCTGGGTAGTTACTATGGTGACCGATGATTTGAGATAGTGCGGACATAAACTTTTTTAAACATATAATATGCAGTGTTTAATGCAAAAACATCAAGATCAACTTTCAAAAATGAAAGTAATATCAAGTGTTATTATTAGCTCACCTGGTCCGAAGGACCCTAGTGAGCTTATGCCGTGGCGCAGCGTCCGTCGTCAACTTTTTCTTTAAAACCTATCTCCTCCTAAACACCAGAGAGGATTTCAACCAAATGTGCTCTGAAACTTCATTGGGGGAGGGCAATCATTTCCTAAATAAATGAGGCTGGTTCGACCCCTGGGGCTAGGAAGACCGGGCCCGAAAGAGGAAAATTATCTTATATTTTGCTTAAAGACGCTTATACCCCCTAATTGCCTGAGTGGATTGTACAAAATTTGGTCAAAAACATTATTGAGGAAGAACAAACATTTCTTAAT
>JAUMHH010184066.1:0-14725 GCA_032359455.1 Chlamys rubida | reverse complement strand
TCTCACGTTTACGTGTGGGTATTGATGTCTGTATTGACACATCTCACGTTTACGTGTGGGTATTGATGTCTGTATTGACACATCTCACGTTTACGTGTGGGTATTGATGTCTGTATTGACACATCTCACGTTTACGTGTGGGTATTGATGTCTGTATTGACACATCTCACGTTTACGTGTGGGTATTGATGTCTGTATTGACACATCTCACGTTTACGTGTGGGTATTGATGTCTGTATTGGCACATCTCACGTTTACGTGTGGGTATTGATGTCTGTATTGGCACATCTCACGTTTACGTGTTGGTATTGATGTCTGTATGAACTTACTGTGTTGAATGGCCGTACAGGTTTTATCTGATACCAACCATCAAATGTTAATAAACCGTTCCTCATGTACACCTCTGACATAACACATTTAATTATAGCAATCATTTCTATTTCTACTTCAAAAGAATAACCAACATGTATGTAATTATTTAAGAGTACTTGCTGACAGTTGTAATGACGATAATCGAGGAAATAAGCCATTTTATGTTAAAGATACTGCGTTGAGATTTTAATAAATTATTGTAAATAAATTCAAACTTAAACATTGTAAGTATATTTACTTAAAGATGATTAACAGTTTAATACTTAAACTTGGTAAACAGATGTTTACTTTAACATGGTTAATGGATAAATACTTAACCATTGGTCAATAGACATATATTAAACCTGGCAAGATAAAGGTATACTTAACCATTAATAAATATATATTAAATCATGGTAAATGTATGACATTGCAAAGATATATTTACAAAAACATGGTGAATAAATGTCTTCTGATATCTGGCAAAATAGAAAAGTACTGAGGCATGGTAAATAGATATTATAATCAAAACATTGTGAATTAATATAAACTAAAGAATGGTAAATAGTTACGAACTTAAGTATGGTAAATAGTTAATAAGTAAAGTATGGTCAAATGGATATTTTAATCTCAAACATTGTAAACAGATAAATATTTAAACATTTTTACGTATTGCGTAGTACAGATCAACAAAGAAGCTTTCACATATTCGTATCCATAAAATTGACATATAAACGACTTAAAAGTGATCAAAACGAGTAGTACCTTGCGGGGCAAAACGAATGCCCCTTCCCTTATACCGAACACTTTTATATACATACATGTGTATTATTGAGGTGTTGTTGAACCAATCTGACAGCTACCCAACCCTACCCTTACGGCGTACCTCTAGTATAGGTTTTCCTGTACATAGGCACAATACACTCCTCGAGGAGCACACAGACACGCCCCCTACTGCGGTGAAGGTGGCGATGGCCGATACCGTTGCTATTTACAAGTCTTTTGGAAATGTAACGAATTTAATTATATAAAAGATAGTCACTCTAGCATATGCACTTGAGGAACTATCATTGAAATATATAAAAAAAAAATGAAACGAAATCTTTGTCTCATAGCTAAAATATGTAACCAGTACACTTTGAACACATAAAATAGAATATCTACCAATGTTGTTTGATATAGTACAAGTTGCCACCTTTAAACGTTGAAAAAAAAAATCAGAATAGCACGATCCGTTTTTATAATTTCTTCTAGCTCATACGTGTTACTGAGTACCAGTATGATTTGGGCAAATGTTCGTATTCGGGATATTGCGAATGTTTAAATGAGAGTTGTTGTAACAATAACTTCCTCGCTGAGATGAGCGATTGCTGAAAGAATGATCACATTCAAAGCAAAATACTAAGGCGATGAGAAAAAATGGACATTATCGAAAATACTATCACTGAAATGAGGAAGGTTCATGACTCGAGTGTAATTTGCTTTCCCAGCCCTGATCTCTCGGATTCCACCGCGGCTGGTAATGTGATAGCCAGGCTGTTTACCGCACACTCCATTGTTTCTCCTTCTGCCGTAAAAACAACATGGAATATTTTTGGACATGAAAGTAGAAGTAGAATATCATTCATTGAATACCACGCACTGTGACTAAACAATCTCCGGTCCAGTGTCAGTCCACGTTTCATCTTAACTAGACAGTCTTTGTAGAATGCTGTGTTGGGTTTACGATTGGTAGCCATTGACAGCTTATGCAAGTTGCTGAAAATGATGGACAAATAGTAAATACAATATAAACAAACTAAGCTCAAATTAACGCGTCTCTATCATCACGTTATCTTAAACAGGTATCACGTGATCAGTAAGTGGCTTCAATATTAAACTGGCATTGAATGACTTCTACAAGAAGAAGAAAGCTCTCGATTCTGCAGTCGCCATTTTACGACATGTTGTGGGGTACAGTAGGCCTCCCCCTCCCCCTCTCCCTCCCCTTTAGGGGAGAAAAACACATTCATTCGGTATTTTGCTCCCGCAGGTTCGGGGGGGGGGGGGGGGGGGGGGGGGGGGGGGGGGGGAGAGGCCTGTTTTATCGTACTACATGTTTTAAGAGGCGACCAATGTGGCCCCCTGCACGATCTGGGGCTGTCCGTGTCTTCTGCTGAGGTGACGTTGAAGATCTGCTTCCCCCTTTGCAACATTTTGGATCTTTATATTTTCTCTATATTTCCTGAAAAATCTTTTTGTTTCCTAGTGCCTTGCTTGACAACACCTCACTTTCGTTTGGAGCGTTAGCCCAGGTGGGGTAGGTCATGGGTTCTGCCCCTAAGCTTAGACATACCAAAGCCCTTTAAAATGGTAGTTGTTATTCTCTGCTTGCATTCAGTATTTGGGGGATCGCAACAACTGGTTCACCCGTTGTCAGTATAATGTGACCGGGTGAAATGCTGTGCTGGGTGCCTTTGGCAGGGTATTTCAGTGAGGTAGCACTCTAAAGGTCGGCAAAGGGAGTACATAACACGCATGAAGGCACGTCCTTAAATTACCTTAGCTGTTATTGGGACGTTAAACAGAAAATAGAACCACACCAAGCGTTATTTTCCCGTTGAGAAGTGTTTATATATTCGTATATCATATGACGGACTTGGTTCAGTGTTCTGGGTATACCCCACATGAGAAATCATGCTACTGGATCACATTTTGTGAAGTAACCGAAGAGGTGAAATAACATAACAGTTATTTTTTCTTTTTGACAACCAATTAACGGTTCCGTACTGTTTCAGGTTTGGTTCCCGGAGATGGACATGAACGCGGAGGAGACATGATGCGACAAGACGGTTATGGGTCACACCCACCTCCACGACAGAAAAGAGTGCGGACGTCGTTTAAGCATCACCAACTGAGGACCATGAAATCGTACTTCGGACTGAACCACAACCCGGACGCCAAAGACCTCAAACAGTTGGCTCAGAAAACGGGTCTCTCCAAACGCGTGCTACAGGTACGAACCTTGTCTTGGTTTGATAACATTAATGTTAATCTGATCCATCCTTTTCTTAGTTGAAGCTTTTGAATACCTTAGGATAAAGCTTTATCATGATATTTAATCAAGAAGTTTCTTTTAAATTTGTAACTATTATTTTTTTTAACTAGAAATCACAAAACAGAATTTAAATAGAATTTAAAACTTTTTATTCATTATCTAAAACGGCACATGGGCGGTAAAGTAAACCATGCAGCGTCATGTGTGTGAAAAGGTCGATACATGGGAAACAGACTTGGAAGAATACAGCCATGCCGTTTGTATAAATAACAAACGTGAAAACGATAGCTCAAGTTTGGACACCTGTGTCGCTCCGAAGCTGACATGATGATGGCCAGTGTGGGCGGGATATCACCGCCACACAAAGACCAGCCAACATGAGTGTTTGGTCTATACGGATCTCATAAGATAATCAAATATTTGAAGATATCCCAGTTTCAAGCATTGACACGATCTAAGCCTTTTTACCGAACTTTAACTAGGATTTTCCACGTCTTTTTGTGTTTTATTTAAGATGTTTTCAAGTTTAAAGTAAAACCGGAGGTGTGAATTCGAAACTAGTATATTGTTTACCAGTGATTGAATGTAATACGTTAGTGTACTGTCAACACACAGGTATAAGATACTCCGTGCTATAGACATAGTATAGACCCCCTACTGCCCCACGTAATCCGCTACCGCAATGTCAGCAGCATTCAATACGTCTGTCTGGTGAATAACCGAGCATATTACATTTCATTTGATGTAAATAGTTCAGTAAAATAGGGAACAAATGCATTACAGGTGAAGCACACGATGTTAAAATAAAAAAATAAATAATGCTGTTGATAAGAGGTAGGAGGCCACACCAAAACAAAAGGAAAGACATCATGAATTCCAAAATTGGAGACAATACCCTGTGGCCAGGAAGCATTTTGCACATGTGATACTTTATTCAATAAGTCTGACACCGAGATATACTTTCAGTCGAACACATTGATTACATTATATGTTTGTGAGTTTTCGGCTACCACCATCTCTCCGATAGACCCATCAGGTTGTTCCATTTCTAAGAAAGTGTATTGATCCTGGATCATGAGATGTCTGGAGCGTGAACATTCCAGGGGAAGTCCCAGTCTCCTTGGATGGTTAATGATAGTTTTGCTTTAAGGGCCTAGCGCCACGATCTGCGCACCTGCTGTCGCGGTCCCCTCATATCTTAAGAGGTGCGCGTGCGCCAAATCGTATGCGGGTGCATCCATTAGAGCACGTGCATCCAATCGACGTTCTCATTAAAACGCACGTGCTCAAAAGATTTCTAACGTGGTTTCTTTTTTTTTCTAATTTCAACTCAATATAATGTTACTTTCTTTAAAGAAACAATCAACATTTAATTTTAAAAATAATTTTCAAAATACAATTGATAAAAATTGTGTTATTATTTTGCAATGAAGTTTACTTCTTTTACGATTTCAGTTAATGATTTTAACGAATACGGTGACGTAATAAAACACTCACTTTTACGATATTCTAACTTCATTTCTATATTCCACAGGTCTGGTTCCAGAATGCCAGAGCGAAGTACAGGAGGAACGTACTCAAACAAGACGACAAACCTGGTTCCGGTGGGGGCGGTAGTCAGGCCGGAAGTCAGGCAGGAGACAGTCCCGAGGACGAGAAATCTAAGGAGAACCTATCGCTGTCTGAGATGACCGACAGTGGCTCCCCCGCCATGTCCGACATCAGTTCCTCGCCCTCCCTATCAGAACTCCACAGTAGTCATTTGGAGTCGGATCACTCCAGTAGTAGTTTATCGGACCTTTTCACAAATTCCATTAATTCCATCAGCTAAATCGTTCTGCGTTGATCATTTGTGTTCAATATCAAAACAATTAATACAAATCGAATCCCTCACAAAACAATTGATAAACGATAACAGACTGTATGTTTACCAGTAAAATACTCGAATCAAAAAACATATAGTGACATATTGTTGGCGTTCTACTAGTGTAAAACAGGTGGCACGCTGTTTAAACGATGGATTCTACTGTATGTGACGCTAGGTCGACGAGTTCAAACTAAGGCCCGTGGGATGTTTCCAGAAACTTTGACCAAACAGCTGATCGTTCACTTTGTATGTGTTGTACATATGAGAACGCCGATGACTGATCATCAGAGACGCTTTAATTTGAAGTGAAAGGTTTTGAGTGCTCGAAATACCAAGAAATAGTTCTCTTCTGTACTTTGGTATGTTTTGGACCACATTGTATAAGTGTGATAGTGCTAAAATGATATTAATTATTTTGAAGTATATGATATTTGTTTTCATCATGTGTGCAATGACGTTCTGATCTTAATCCGTATATTTACAAGCATCTGTTTCCACTATTACGTCGTACCTCACGTTTTTTTTTACCACAGCCATGGTGACGGCGGATCACTCCAGTCTGAAACAGATACTTCTGTGATATTCTGTTCCAACTCTACTGATCTGTTTTAGTGTCACGTCATTTTGATCATTTTACATGGCTATATTTAGAACCAGATTAGACCAATGATAACGCAGGGATATATAGGGTGTGGTTAGTGATGAAATCAACTTAATATAACGTTTATAGAAGTTGTCATCTTTTATCTAATCAAGCTGTGCATGATGATTATCTTACCCCGTTATACAGTATACCCCCGTGGGTACTGTCTCTCTCCCCCACCCTCACCCCCAATTGCTTCTAAATGGCTCTGGACCATACATACTTTGAATTGTGTTTACATATTTTTTAACACGTTCTAAACCTTACTATTGATAGGTAAGTCAAAGATAAATATGAACAACGTTACTACTCACTAACGATTAATGCCAAGAACTCCACTGCTGACTAATTAGGAGTATTAGAACAAATATAACAAAACCAAGGCTAAGGTAAATGTGAAGACATAACTATCAGGATAAATGTAATCAACGTCACCAATTACTGAATGTGAAGATCTACCGTGATAGCATGTCAAATACAGATACATTAAGCCAACGCACAGATACCTTTAAATACTGATAAATGAAGTCAAGACCAAGATACAGTCAAAACAGATAATGAATTCTACAGGAATTTATAATTAATAAGAGGTAAATAAAGTTTAGACCCAGTTACTATTAATTACAGATGAACGAGTTCCGGGCCAGGTAACAATTAAATACAGGTAAATAAACTCCAGGTTAAAATTAAATACAGGTTAATAAACTCCAGGCAAGTTACAATTAAATACAGGTTAATAAACTCCAGGCAAGTTACGATTCATTACAGATGAATTTTTCTAGACACCATGACAATCAAATACCGGTTAATTAATTTCGGGTAAAGTTACGTTAAAATATAAATAAATTCATACAAGCACATAAACAATTACTGGTGAATTAATTCCAGACTCGGTTACAATCAAATACAGGTAAATTAACCCAAGGCCAGTTAAGATCAAAATACAGGTGAATTACTCCAGGACTCAGTAACAATCATATACAGGTAAATTAATCCCATGCATGCCAGTTACAATCAGTATACAGGTAAATTAATCCCAGGCCAGTTACAATCAAATGCAGGTTAATTAATTCCAGTCCAGTTACAATCAAATACAGGTAAATGAATCCAAGGCCAGTTACAATCAAATACAGGTAAATTAATCCCAGGCCAGTTACAATCAGTATACAGGTAAATTAATCACAGGCCAGTTACAATATATAAGAGATTTAATAGTTCCTGGTACAATTAAATAGACATAAATTCTAGATTAAGTACGCATGGATGAGATACATGTCAATTAATTACGGATCAAAAACAGATAAATGAAAACCATGCTCAGTTACAATAATTTACAGATAAATAAATTACATACATTTACTATAGTTAATCACAGACACGTTTACAATTTATTACAGAAAAATACGTCCAGTGCAAATTTACATCCAGATAAAGGAGTTACAGATACGGTGATTATATAGTGATAATAAATGCTGTATCGTGTTTTGTCATGTGTCGAGGCTGTCGTGTTTTACTTGTCTGAGGTGTTGAGGTGTGATTTTATTTATAAATCCCATGTTGTATATCCCTGGTCAGATTTTCTTTGTAATGCTCTACTTTTGTATACACACATCTCAATATCGTAATTGATTTTATACTACTGTTCTTCTTAAAGCCGGAAGTGACGTCACTCATGAGGTTTTTTAAATTTTGTTTTACATATTACATTGTTGTTTATTGATTAAAGTATCTGTATGTTTGACTACTACAGTTGATGTATATATCTGATGTTGTCATTATCATTTCTATCGTTAGTAAGTCAGACCTAGTGAGGGTTCTGAATACTTACATCAATATGCAATAAGCGACCATTTTATGATTCAAGAGAAAATACACTTTAATATCTGGGAACGCTTATTTAAAACGTTTTCTGATTCATTTCAAACAAAAACAGACGGGCGTCAAATCCTCACTACAAGAACGTTAAGCTTGAAATTTTAGACTTTATCAAGGTGTGAAATATACAGAAACAAAATGACAATGTACTAATGCGTCAACACATTGACATGAATCCCCTCACAACGAGGCGGTGTTCTGGAGAGGTAGGCATATGTCGTGATGTCCACCGTCCAATCAAGTGTGTCGGTCACGTGTCACATGAAGACAGCAGAAATTAAAACAGTTATGTACTATACACGCGTGCATTTATGAAAATAAGATTTATATACATTAACATGTGCACAGTGTGTATTTACACACGTTCCACGATACATTTACCCAAGTATAAGTATATATGTATACGTTATCCAAGTATAATTATATATTTATACGCATGCAATTATATTACACATATGTAACTATAAAGGTATAAAGCATACGCATACAATTATATATTTACACGCCAATAAACGTATGCAGACGCATGTACATAACCACGAGTGGTACATGTTATGAACGTCAGACAGTCTCTAACACAAACGTACTGTCAGCCGACCATCCTAGCCAGGACGACATTGGTCAGATCCTCTCGTACACCTCACGATATGCTTAGTGATTGGTTTCCAGAGTCTGATTTATCTGCCTTATGACCGCCGCCAGATCAATATATACCAGTGATACATCAGGAGCAACACACACGTTCTTCTTATGAAATAGCGTAGAACAAACTTAACATATCAAACATATGGCAAAAACCGCAGCACCCTGACACGGGCAAACACTACATCTAGTATATACCTGCTTCATTCACCAATCCTGAACTGGAGCCTAACTTTACTTCTTCTAAAAATAGAAAGGGTTCAATTAAAAATATTCAGTATTTAACTACATTATAAACAAATCATTTCAATTTTCAAAAATTAGACAACGCATTAAGGAAAAGTTTTTTCACAGAAACACATGCATCTATCACCAGAAACACCGGTATTTTGGTATTTATCGACAGCAAGAAGAAAACAGTGGTTACAAACTTGTGTGCTGCTGACTACTGAGGAAATGATACAATGATATGGTGGAATACATTATTTTTTTCTTAATCTAAACCACTAATCGACCTGAAAATGTCATAACTGGTAACACGGTACAAAATGGGTAAACAGGAAAGACAGACACGGAATAAAAAAGTACAAGGAAGGCATTGTGAAGAAAATGCGAAGCCTTAAAAGTGTGAAAAGTCCAAAGAACCACAACGGGTACAACAGACCATCTTCGGTTTCTTCAATGTCGTTCCCCATCAGACAGCACCCTAAGAAACCTCCGACATCAGACAGCGCCCAAAGAAACGTCCGACATCAGACAGCGCCCAAAGAAACATCCGACATCAGACAGCGCCCAAAGAAACCTCCGACATCAGACAGCGCCCAAAGAAACCTCCGACATCAGACAGCGCCCAAATAAACATCCGACATCAGACAGCGACCAAAGAAACCTCCATCAGACAGCGCCCAAAGAAACCTCTGACATCAGACAGCGCCCAAAGAAACCTCCGACATCAGACAGCGCCCAAAGAAACCTCCGAGTCTGCATAGGCCCATATTAGCCGTCCCAAGTGAAGCAGGCTAGGAATTTTCCAGTGTACACATGGACAAAAATATACCACATCACCAGCAAACAGACAACATAAAATATACCACATTGTCAACACATGGACAAAATATACCACATTGTCAACAAACAGACAAATATACCACATCATCATCACACGGACAAAATATACCACATCATCATCACACGGGCAAAATATACCACATCATCAACAAACAGACAAAATATGAACGCTAAGTCAATAAGAAAAGATAACCAATTAAACCATGGTGACATCAGAACAAAATAAAGAACATGAGCAGCAACAAGTGACTGTTTACCAATAATATCATCTTGTTCTAGACAACGATTCACTTATTCGACTTCGCATATTAACAAAAAGAAACCAACATCTAATTTTCAAACCGATATTCTGCCCTGATATTGCATTCTTTCGATATAATTGGTTTAGTTTTCTTCGATTTAGCTTTCGTTTTGCTCAAAAGGAAAGTTTTATGTTTATATTTATTAAAGTAATAAATAGAGAACTTTTTAAAAGAAACGGCAGTACATTATGGCTGAAGACTTTTTTCATTTCTTCGATCAGAATATTATACAGCAAATTACTGATTCGTATAATTTACAACCTATCTGAAAGTTTGACCATTTTAAAATTTCTCTAATAAATATTTTTGCAGTTCGAAAGTAAAGTAAGTTGGTTGTTTATGACAGATGTAACGCTGGTTGTTTATGACAGATGTAACTCAAGTTGACTTTATTCTGGTGAAAATATTGTTTTGTACTCCAAGAACTTGAAACAGGTAGACATAAACACAGCCGGCGTACGCGGATTTTATCACCGGGCGCAGACCCCATTGATGAAAGCCTGGTAGATAGGCGAGTGCTCGACCAAACCTCTAATTATCCGGCCCCCGTATTGTGTGTTACCGTACCCATGGGTTTGGTGCCAACAAACATTGATCGGCAGAAAGGGGAGCCGGCCCAACTCCCACATCGGACATATATCTCCGCAAAATGTCAGAATGTCCGGGGAGTTACCACGGCACAAATCACAAACATCGCGCTTTTGTTTCTGATCTATGACATTGGTACATCATAACGGTAATACACAGCACGTGCACCCTATCGGTATACTTACAGCACGTGCGTAAATCGCACGCGGGATAGTTTATGTACGGCGATATGTCGGAATTTTATACATGTTTCAGGTTCCATCGAGAATGGATTAATTTTCTCCGAGTTACAGTAGCTTTGTCTTGATCAACAATAGTAGACGGAATAGCCTTTAACTCGGATGTGGTCAAATACATGGATGAAAGTACGTTCCTCTGAATAACGAATATCAAAGAGCATTCCAAACAGACGTTACGTTAATATGTTCTTTCCCGATTTCTATAACGCTATGTACTGATATCACTGCAAACTTACAGACATTCGAACAGAAAATCCTCCAATGCAAAAAGTTTCTTTTGGAATCATATCATAGACGACTTTATGAAAAGCTATTCAGACGATCAGTTTATGTCCGTCGGCGATTTATTGGGGAATTTTTCGGATGTTTGTAAGAATAATTACATAACCAAACAAGATATGTCTATTGCTGAATACCAATATTTTCATGAGTGCGAGGCATACTTATATATGATATTCGACTGGATATCGTTAATGTGTTTCATCTATTTTATTAATATAACATTTGTGTAACTTTAACAACTATTAAATAACGTTCAACATACATACCTAGACAAGTGCCATAATAATAAATTTTCGTAATGGGATATAGGCGCCATGTCACATTTTACAAATGGTTCGGTGATCGTTCTGATTGGCTAAGAATCAAATTGATTTCTATCACTAAATGAAATATGTCACTTTTAAAGTTGTAATCGTTATATATATCAATGCCAAAGCAAACAAAACCGTGCATATGCCGCTTCATCAAGAGTAAAACACAAGGAGACAACGATTTGTTGCAATGGGGGCGGCCTACAAAGTTTGCTTCCCTCAGTGTCCCCTTGGCAGAGGAAAGGGCGAAACCCCCTACATTCAGAGGGTAAACAACGCCCTATGTGGAAAAAGAAGGTGCATTATATCGTCAATATATCCGGATACAACTGAACGTAAATGTTGATACGAAAAGGCAGCATGAACTGAGGAGACACTAAAATAAAACAGAAATACATACTTAGTGAGGAGACCACGCGAAAAACTGGAAGTATTAATAGGCTTGCCTTAGAGTGCCCTGTACTACTAATGGTCTCTGATAGACAGGTGGTGCTGACTACTACCGTAGCCCCACATTTTTACTACTGAAGAAGCAAGTGTATTGGTCAAAAGAAACACAAATATAAAGAACGCAAACATAGTATATATATACTACCGTGAAACCACGTGGTGAATTCGTCAACAGAGACAACTAGTCTACCGTAGATCCTCGGATAGAATTAAAAGAAAAGCACTGCTGAGGGAAAAGGAAGGAAACATTCCTGAAATTTAATTTGTCAAGTTTGTCATATGGTTTGGGAGTGAGGTGACGATGGCATCACATTGATATTCAAAAACTGTCAGATATTTCGTACTCGGAATAATAAGATTTTATCTAGTAAAACATACAGAAAACCAAATTGTTAACATTATTTGAACGCCAGCGCAAAAGTAAACCAAGGAAAGATTTACAGGTAGACGTTTGAAAAAGTACAAGAAGAGGGTGTTCCGGAAGGGTAAGCGTTGTCTGTTTCATCGACGACATCCGCCTTGTAAATCTAGGTCAAATCCAAGTGACGTCACGTCCTGAAAATGACAACGTAATGTCAAGGCACACTAATGAGCATATCTAAAAACGTCGATATTCATATCGAAAAAACAATTAGTGTGACAACCAAACTCAACCATACTCTTCATCAACCTGTATCTCTCAAACCTCTGTCTTGTAAGTTGTTTGTCAGCATTTTTGGAGCAAACTCTTGAATATAAAATCATTTGCGCCATGTAACATCGTAGTTATGGAAACAAGGGTATAACTATATTGAAAGGAAAAGTTAACGACCGAAAAATCGCAATCGCCACACTTACCATATAGCTTATAGGTAAGTCGTCCTCGTTGGTCAGGTTGTAGAACAAATCGTAAATCGATAAGTATCTTTATACTTGTACAAAGGTATGATGCTCTATGATAGTATCATGTTATTTAACAATTATAATTATATTGTTGCATTCTATACAGGATAACACAAATGTCAATCATATGAAGCACAAGTGTGCCTTCGTTAATACTACACATTGGCGCATGCATATTGATGACGGTCAATAAGGGTACCCGGCATCTAATTAAATACGAGCATTAATCACAATAATGTAAACATCTCGCTACGACCACAGTCGACGTTAACTATTACCGGATACGGCGTGAGAAATGTTGCGCGATTTGATGTATATTTACCAAACTTTGACAATTTGGAGTTGTTTAATTAAAGAATATCGATCGAATAAGAAACATTATGAAAATGGAGAAAAGATAGACATGAACTAACAACTAGGGACAATACACAGTTTTGTAGGCGTCTATTCTAAGTAGAACGGACAACTAGCAAAATGAATCCGTTTTCAGTTATTTTTAATCAGTTTTTTTATTCTGCTTAAACATGTATAATTATCGGCCTTCCTTACACTTGTTTTTTCTTTACGTTTTTGTGGTCGACACAATACAGCCTATCCTCGATACGTGTTAAGCTGGGCAGTATTTTGACAATGTGTGGGCCAGGTATGGTCTGCTCCGAACGGAAAGTATGTAGTTTGCGGTTTTATGACCCATTCTTTTCTTCCAAGAACCGCTCATTTAATCACGCACCTGTTGTGAATCTCCAAATTTCTTCTTCTCGGTGACTTTAGTTTTTGAGAACATCAAAAAATCAGCAATGTATGTAAAAAAGTCTTGCAAACCTTCTCAATTTACATATAACAAGGGGTATTGGCCGCGAACTACTTCAAAACACTTGCAAAAACAATGCTATGCCCACGTGCCAACAGTTCCCGCGCCCGGGAAACTGACGTCTGCTATATGTAATGGTTAGGAACAGACGACTTCCACAGTGTTCCGCGCGTGCAAAATATACACCACCTGCAAATGAAAAATGTTTTGATATAAAACAGACTTTTCATTCCTCCCTTCAAAACGGGTTGAAAGAAATCTGAATAAAAAATTAATACCATTGGAAAAGCTTGTTTTCTCTAGTTTTATTTCGCGTAAAACCAACCTGGAAAAAATCAGTGCCGTATATTTTGAGTTGAATGAATTTAGAAGCATCTCATATATTATGTTGAACAGATTTATTACAAATCAATACACCAGGAACGCTGGCAACGACCGCATGTATTATATACAATTATGCAACATACTATTTTACTGTTTTCTTCGTAAATGCTCGTCACCTGCGCGAGATATTTTTATCAACAACCGGATAATGTTTAAACAACTACTACTTCTAATTTAGTGACGACAATATCCTTAATAGTGCATTCGTTTACTCTGCTTATGATCTGCTATATCATAGTTATTTCACTGCTCCGGAGTCTGTTCTACGGTTCAGAATTGATGGCTTGACCAATGCAACCTGTTGACCAATTAACTACCTAGTCAGGGTATTCTACCGACGATGTTCCCTTATACGCCGAAGACATTTTTCGACTGTCATTATGACCTTGTTTGAAACAATGAGATTTCAGTATCTACCATTATTAAAGACTTTCTCACTGTGTCAGTTTTGAAGGATAACGCAACTTTCACGTATGATTGGGCGAACCTATGTGTTGATGACCTACACACGGATTTGACAGGAGAAATGATACTACCACATGCGGTTCCGGAACCGCTAACCCGTCTAAGATGCTGGTTTCGCCTTTGGTTTTCAGTGGTTGAAATTTTTTTGTTTTGATTTCTCCTCAGTTTCTGCTGGTGTATTTATATATCGACATTGCGATCCGACCGTCTATTCTACTTAACCTCCCAATCTGGTGTACGGCACAACACCTGGTCCACTGCCAATCAACGGCTGACATAATTATTGTTTTCTCATATTGAAAAGGTTTGGCAAACACCGTGATATAGATAACGGAAACCCGGTACGTTACCATAGTAGGTAAGTAGATAATATGTCCTGTTTTACAGGTGATAGGTAAGTAGAGAATAGTTGTACAGGTACATGTAAGTAGATACTCTATATAGTTGTACAGGTACATGTAAGTAGATACTCTATATAGTTGTACAGGTACATGTAAGTAGATACTATATATAGTTGTACAGGTACAT
>JAUMHH010184044.1:0-14727 GCA_032359455.1 Chlamys rubida | reverse complement strand
TTTATGCAAAGTGCAAACTATTTTTTGGATATATATCATTCAATCCCAAAAATAATCAAACTTATTCCTTTAATAAATTTACGAGTATGACAGATTTTGTTGGTATTTTCAGGAGTCGAAAATATCTTTGAAAAACCTTACATAGTAACACATTATAGTAGATAGTTTCTAGTGATCCACTAACAGCCCTTTGTATTGGGACATTTTATTTCATGTTACAATTAACTACCGTCGAATGGCGTCTCGTTGAATCTTTTTAGTATTTTATGTCTTGCAGAGATAGATATATTCACTGCAGCAGAACTTACTTTTTTTAATTTACTAATACTTCTCCGAAAAAAAGTTGAAATTTCATTAAATATTCATTTTAAAAAATCCTGGATTATGGAAATTTTCAATTTATGTCGGGTCATTCCTACGTTAGGTGACACACCTTATTTACGCAAATAACATGCCGTAAGAAGGTCGGGATATCATTATAAGGAATCATTATACTGAAATAATGTTTAATTTTAAAACCAATCAATCACACAAATCTTAGTATTAGGACATTTCTTTTCTTTAAAATTCATGCATTTAAAGCAATGTTACCTCTTTTAATCTTTTTGGTCAATACGTAACGATAGTATAATAATTACATTAGAATACACCATCATTGATTAATACAATGGAAGTCCATTACAATTAAGCAGGGATGTGTCTATATATGTCCCTGAATTAAGGAAGTGCTTTAATTCATCATTGTTTGGTTTGTTATAGCAAATGTCCATCACTGGAATGTAAAGAGTATGCATTATCATTTTGTTCTTGTATTTTAACCTGATCATATATTTCTTCTCAATAAGATTTTGATCTTTTGCATATATAGACGGTATTAAATGGTTTCCCGTTGAATAACGTATATACATGTATATATTTCACGAGGAGTATGGCAGAATATCGACATTTGTTCACGAATGCGAAGCATACGAGTGAAATATATATGGTATTCAGCCGGAAAACCATTAAATATTTTATTTATTACGTTTTTAAAGTAGAAATACGCAAATATTGCTGCATCAGAAAGTGCAGGTTCTAATGACATCACGCTTGACATAAAGGTTCTAATGACATCACGCTTGACATAAAGGTTCTAATGACATCACGCTTGACAATTGACAACAAGGTAAAGCGCAATTTTGAATGAGTTACTCTACGCAATTCTGCTGTTTGCTACTATTCTCATGTAAGATTTCTAATAAAAACAAATGTGTGGCTATATGAATACTAGAATGTATATTGCAAAGGTGTACCAAAACAATCACATCATCTTAACGTGAAACTGAACATTTACACAGTGAATAGTGAATACCGTTCGGATTGGACAATAATACAACATGACATCTACACTGCAGTAAGGATATACGTGTTTAATGTATTACATGTAAATAGCAATGTTCAGCTTCCATGGGTTTATGAATTGCTAATGAGGTAACGTGTCCTTCAAATCACATTGACTACATATCGGGTGCATTGCCACTTAGCAAGTCACATTAATCAAAGTAGTTGAACAATATTACAACGAGAAGTTGAAACACCTATTTATGTAAGTCTTACGTGCTGCGATAAAATTACCGCGGAAGCCTTCCAGTTGAGATTAATTTCCCCTTTAAGTTTATTCAATCGTTCTCTTAGACTGCAACTACAAAGACAACAGCGGGTGCTTTGGTTTCACAGTTGTTGGATCTCAGACGAAATATGATATGAAGATATAATTTTGTCAAACTGCATTGGTTTCATACAAGATTCGTTGGATTGCATTATTCGGGTTTAAAAACCACTCCCACCTTCTTTACCTTGATCGATTTTTATGCAATTATTTCCATAGGTTTTCAGTTGATGGTTTCAATAGCAAAAACAAATTACCTAGAATTGCGAATTACGTCTGCATTGTGTTTTTAGTTGTATGTCTGTGTTAGAAAACCATTATTATATTATATGTTTTGTTCATATCTTGAAATGAATCATTTAACTTAATCGTAATATGGTTCCTTCGTTATGGTATACGTAATGAAAAAATATCCCCAGTAAAACATTTATGATCCTATTATTCTTAATAAAAAACAAAGTCGGACCGATAATTGCAGTTCGATGAGTACATCATTTGTTATTTTATTTCATCATATAATATCTGTGTAATTAATTGAATAAATCTTTTCCAGAATTGTTTTTCGATCAATTTCATGAAAAAAATCTCTTGCCACTTTTTCTTCTCCTTCTTTTCAGTTCCGTTCGCCCCCATGTAATATGACTTATTTTGAAGGTCATACAATTGATTCCTTATGTAAGGAAATGCCAATTTAAGTAACTAATCAAATATTACTTTGGTAACACGTTGTGGTACATATGATAAAGTGGCAAGATAAAAAGTAAATATACCTGTACAGTTTGTGGCAATAACATTGATAATTGGAAATCTACTATAGCCTCGACATGAATAAAAGTTGATAAGATTTTACTGTTATAAAATTATAACACGTCTGCTGGATAGTAAAACTACTCAGTAGTGAGGTGGTGTTAAAACCACCCAAACCAACAAATACTGTAATAAACATTAAGAAGATTGGTGATGATTCACACTCGTAAAAATATCAAACAAATCTGTCATACACTTGAAATACTCTGGTAAACATTTTAATGTCCTTTAAAACTTCCCTCGCTCAATGGTCAACATTGAAATTCATAATAGTGTATGCCAGTCCAGCTAGAACAGATAAAGACCAAGTTGGATTTAAGTTGAACATATCAGTTCACATTTCCATCACACACGCAGGCATACATACTTACGGAGATATTAGCCAGGTGGCATAGGACTAGTAGTTGGCGCCTGATAAGACAGCACCTTCCAAATTCCTCAAAATTGTATTGATTAAGGTATTATTTAATGCATATATTAATTGTATTGATTATATAAATTGTATATGTTTGTACTGTAAAGTGCTTTAGAGTAGCTAGTTCTAGCTAGATAGGGCGCTATATCAAATGTTGTTGTATGCTTAACGATTTATTACCAAAGACTTACAGCTTGGGAGAGCGAGGAAAGTTTCATCTCCTCTATGATGGGAACCACATGTGGAACAGGAAACATTAACCCTACTAGAACATCTGGTTTATTCCTCATTTTTTCATGGTTCTTGGATGAACAGAAACTAATTTAATGGCGAAAATAGGAAATATTTTTTTCATCATAGGTGATATACTTCATTCTCACCTCATGAGATGTGTAATTAAAACAAAAATAATTGGAAGCGCTTCCAAAAATACTACAAATTTTATAATTACCTATTTTCATGACTACTGCCATGATTCGCCACTCACTGAGTATCCCCTATAGAAAACGGCAAAGCTACTAAAATACATTCAAAGGTATATTTAAAGTCAGCTATAATCCTTGCTTGTTAGTTTCATCGTACACGGGTTTTGGGTTTTACTACTAAATCACACATATGTGGGTACTTATGTATGGCAAAGTGTTGTAAATTAATTAATAATATGATGAAGTTTATTAACTCTGGGTCTTGACCTAATCATACTTAATGTCACTGTTTTACACATATAGGTTATTGGGTGATATTTCAAATACTATAATTTGGATGAATAGTTATGAAAATGATACTAGCGCTGACTTTTATATTTTCTTAATAATTCTATTGCATACATCGACATATGCTACTATTTTTTCATTTTACCAACACGTACTAATATACTACCAAATGCTTCAGTTTACATATATGACGGTATATCATATTTTATGTATATAACACCAAGCCTCAAATTAAACAAACCCTCCAAAACTGATACTAATTTTGGTAATTTATTCTCTTTCACCACCATCGCTATATCTATGACCACCACTACAACAACCACTATTTATTGCTAGCACTACCGCTCCTGCAATAAAAACCACGACTATAGCAACCACCATCCCAACAACATGTAATACTGCTACCACCATCGCCACCACCAATATTGTCATGGCTAACGCTACAACCACTACTTTTACCACTTCAATGTACCACGACTGCTATAACCACCACTCCTACTCCTACTACTACTGTCGGCGTTATTGCTAACGATACTACTATTTGTACCTTCACAAGATACCACGATTATATAACCACCACCCTTACCACTACAATGTACCACGACTAATACAACCACCACTCCTACTACTACTACTGTCGGCGTTATTGCTAACGATACCACTACTTCTACCTTCACAAGATACCACGACTATTTAACCACCACCCTTACCACTACAATGTACCACGACTATATAACCACCACTCCTACTACTACTGCCGGCGTTATTGCTAACGATACTACTAGTTCTACCTTCACAAGATACCACGACTATATAACCACCACCCTTACCACTAATATTGTGCTATTTTATTCTGTGGTCTTTGATCACATATTAGACAAAATAACAGAATTTATACCTTTTAAACATTACCCTAAAAATAGGCCAAATATACATACTAAAACAACATAATATCATACTATACGAAAGAGATAGCAATCCTCTTGATTAATTAATCAATTATGCTAATTTGATTTATGGGCTGTAACCGATATATCGTCAATAATGAATGTTTTCTGCCACAGGAGTGCCCACACACGAGGTAATCCATGGGACAATACGTACGATCGGTACGCCATTATTGCTATCGATACGCTAACCTACTGAATGGATCGTATTATCAAGCATGTTGTATAGAACTGTTCGGTCTATGATCCTCTTCTTAAATACATGTCGAATTCATCGCTGTATGTAGTCCATGATACTATAACTTCTGTATCGATTGCAGTTTGGTCTTTGTTATTCTGGTTTAAATGTCTCTAAATACCGATGGTGATATTGGAAGAATTAAACTGGTATACGAGGGCTATGAAAACGTATTTCATATTAAGGCAAAATATAAAACATTTGGGAAGATGAAGCTAGAAGCTCCTGGTCTTGGAATCAAAAATGTCTTTTTTTTCTTCAGAACGACCCCTGTCCCCATATGACCCTAGCAATTGCGAGGACGCTAAACCCTAAACAGATCAATTTATTCGAAATATCTACCACTGATATAATCAAACATTATTATGCAAATTAATCCTAATATCGTGAAATAAGCCATATTTACGTTAATTTTTTTTTTTTAATCACAATTTTCCAATTTTATGTTTATCAAATATTTGACTCTCGTCTATAATTGTATAATGATTCCGATGCCTAGACCTAATAAGCTTTTTTTAATCATACTTTCTGGAAAATTATAGCTGACACAATGATGTTATATTGATATATAAATATATAATATATTCCCCTGATGAACCTCTAAAGAGGAGAAAACGCTAGGGAAGTCGAGGAAACTCTTGTCTTTTATCTTTTATGTTTTTGTTTGTAACTATTTTGAATATCATAATTCAGCTTTAACAGGCATTTTATTTATTCATTTATCTATTTTCAAAATTTCTGGATACTTATTTGACATTGATATGAAATGACAATGAGTTAAGTTTTGCAGAGCTTTTATCTGTGATCTTCTCAAAACTTTCATGAAAATTCTCCTGCGTAAAATTTCATACTATTTGGTGAAGCTTGTATGCTATGTTTTATGAATATTCGTGTTAATTGACTCAGCGCCATTATGTTGAATACTCAATGTAACCTGATGTTTTATCGAATATAATTATTCAGAAAAATACATATAGCTATCATTACACTTAAGGGGCTATTTTTTTGTTTTATAAATTAGGCACAAACATTTTTTTTTCTTATTTCAAAGTGGAAGTATATGGAAGTAGAGTACAGCACAGCATATTGAAAACAGGAATGTTAAGAGAAAGAAAATGAAAATTTTATGTTTATCGCATTACATTCATGAACATTTTGTTATCTGATGCAATGTTTTATGTTAATTGTCAGTTGCGTTCATGACTCAAACCTGCCATTCATTATATATAGTATCATAACGACATATGGTTGCATCACACCTTCGGTTACTAAGTAACTGAGAAATGATACACTTCACTCAAATGGTATAAATAATTTAGATGCGTTTGTTAAAAGACATTTACTTAATTAAGTAATGAGAATATCAGCAAAACAAAGAGAAAATGACGCATGTAGCCAGTGACAACATCATCGACCAAATGCTAATTAAAAAAACAAAAGGAAAAAATTAATATATACGAAAATATAATGAAATACATGAAAGATGGATACGCGAATGTGATTCAAATATGCAATAACTTATTTTTCGGTTGTCATTAATTTTAACTGATGAAACCATCTCTCCTAAACAATCTAGTTTAGATGTTTTTTAAGAAGGCGTATGTCAGTGCATTAGCATATACCATTATGAACACTAGTAATCATTAATAATGGGACATCTTGACATCAAGATCAATTCGTTTTAAAAGAAATCAAACAGAAAATCGAAATCATTACATACACGTATACAATATACTGTATTTTCTTAAAACTGGTTATGTTTTGTAAATTATTTCTAACCAATCAGATGGTGCCTTATGTAAATAATAGGCACATACATTTGTGAATATTCAGACCAATCAAATGCGTTGATATATATCTTTGTAGGCTAGCATGAAGAATCCCCGCTGTGTAACATTCTCTATCGTTATCAACGGTTTTTTCTTACTTCGTAGCACCAAAATAGCTTTTGCATGGTTTAATGCCAATTATCAAGGGGAATACATGCCGTATTGTTGGAATAATCCCAAACGTAATGCAATTTGTTATAAATGTTCTTTGCACAAGGTAGGCATATGCGTCGCGCTGCGCATAACTACACCGTAGTCTTTGTCTTGTGTGATCCCGATTACATTTGCTTTGCATTAGAAGTTTGCAATGCAGGAATGTAGGCGAATGTTGTTGTTAATAGTGTAAACACTTCTGATAAAATTGTTATCGCTAATTATCTATCTTTCTACGTTTCATTTATTTTTGTATTCTGATTGCAATCACTCTGTTTTCCGAATCATCGTACACATGATAAGTATATGATGGAGTTGTGGATTGTAGTATATTCAAGCGCTGTGATACTATGATAAACAGCAGATTCTGCCAAAACTAAATTGATACAATATAATGTATAACAAATTAAAGACGTTACACAAGAACCTTCGGTAAGTTGAACACGATATTTCAATTTAACGTTTGTTATATACGTTATACACGACGTAATTTTTCGTTATCATATGGCATTTTGTTTAACCACAAAACGTGACCGATTCCGTTTTTCATTTCAGGAGGAAAAATCGTGACGACATTCACATACTGTGACGTCACATAACCACCAACATCGACCAATCTCAACGTCTGAAAGTATTATTTTACGCACGTCACATGTAAATACGTGATGTTGGCGTGTGATTAACGTTGTCTAGGCAGATATATGTACGAGGGCCTTCTTGAAATCGATCAATAACGAATGTGCTAAGCCGCCACATTGCTGAATAGGATCGATTGCCTGTTCAACGGCGAACAAGGATCTGATTCTATTACATTCCGTTCAGTAGACACAAAAACGGTATAGACTTATGAGAATACGCGTCAGCATGTTATGTACACGAATAATGGGTTCATGGTTTATAGGTACACACTCCTACACCCAGCATATAAGTGGGTAAGTGCACGATTTAGAACGCTGTCGATTATAGCATTGCAAACAAAACGAGATTGTCATAAATGCTGACCAGATTTTGTTACAATAAAAAATACTATAAACATCTAAATCCTATTTGTATTGATTAGCAAAGCACGGAAGAATATACAGCCACAATAAAAGGAATCATAGGGTAGTTAGGCGCAAAGCCATACAAAATGTGTTGTTATACTGCAATTACACGCAATAATGTCAGGCTAGAAACTGTCGAGGACTCTCTAGAGATGTAATATTCACTGTTCGTTTGATTGTTATGCCTCATTGGTGTTATTTACAACTTGCGTTCAATATTCTATGCATGCACTTCTTCGTATCCAATAGTGTTATATACATATCACAATCAATATATTTTAATGACTTTAAAATAATTCTGTACCGCCTGAAGAAACACAAGAAGGCAAAAGGCCTAGCGGTCGGTCTTGGATTCTTATTATTTTATTCTATATTTTCCTTCGTAAGAACTTATTTATTATCTACTATATTTATATAGTTTATCGAATTATTTATATCAATGCTGTTATTCTATACGTAATATAAAAGAATCACTAACAGTCCTGATTTCACTTTCTTAAATATTCCATTTGTTAATTGAATTAACAAAATACAGTTATCGTCGTAAATTGGGCGTCACTTGAGATCTGTCATTCGCGTTTAAATAAATTTAGTAAAAATTAACATTTCCATTGCGTCATTTAAACCTTTCTTGTGATATTGGCATGTTGCCAATGAAAAGAGTTTTTGTAAAACATAATATTCTGCAATGAACTCTCGTGAATATCTAGGTCTTTCTTTCACCCTTACCGTGCATGCTGAAAGTTACACAATATATTTCGTTAAGCAGATGTCAGTAAATCATTTAAATATCACAGGCATAATGGAAAGCGGTTTTATGGTTATTGATGACTCATAAATATATCATATATTTTCCTTTCTGTTTGGCCTTGAAAAACGAATTGTGCGATGTATGTGAATTAATTACGGTCTTGGTCATCTCTTACCTGTTTTGTTGACCAACAACGCCGTAGCCAGGTAGTTCTGTGTGAACGGCTTCGTCATCAAGAACTAATTGTCGCCTATGGTGTTCCAACACTTACCATAATATAAGGTTTGTTTATTATGTTTTAGATCGTTGGTAATCTGCTACCTTCCCAAACAATTGACCGAAAACATCATGATAGGTACCACGCGTGTTGCAGGAAATGTTCTCTTTTCCCTACGAGAGAAAATTATTCCATTTCCGTTGCTTTTCCTTTCCTTCTCCTTCCACTTTTTGTAAACGATCATGATGTGTTTTCTTTTGTTTTCGTGTTTCCTCAATTCCTTTTTATTTTTGTTTGTCTTTGTTTTCGGATCTTCTTGTTTATTGATGATGTTGTATATTTTTTCCGTTTTCTGTGCAGTATTGATTCAATTGAGACTGTGTGTCTTCTATCTATTGCAATTAACATTCATTGAAACTCTAAAGGAATATATATGTGTATCAAGTTAACTGAGTAGCGAACCATTCCTACTTAATGCGCATGCATTATTTGTAATCAATGCTGAAACGTTTGATGGTAAGTTTAGACTTAAAATGAAATAGACAAAAATACACCACAGCGTCATCACACACAAAAAACGAACCCAGCGTAGATAAGAAAAGACAAAGACAATAACGAGATCTGAGGCGACATCACAACAAAACGAAAGACAACCTGATCCACCTGAATCAATTGTACCTATCACCTTTCAGTATTTCGCTTAAGGATCCTCGTACCACTGCTGAAAACTGTTACTTTTCATTGGAAAAAGAGATGTCCGACATGACTATGTCTTGGATGAATCATTTCTGAAATGAAAACCATTTTTTGTGGCACTTGCAAGAAAAATGTTGAAAATGAAATAAATAAAGTATAACCAATTACATTGCTCTGGGTGTAAGGATTCAACATGGCAAGAGCAGGATTCGAACCCTGAACCTAACATTGTTATACCGTCGCTCTAACCGACTGAGCTACTTAGTCAACGGAAGTGCCCTGGCCCAATAGCGCTACAGCTATATCAAAAACGAAATTATGGGGAGGTTATTGTTTATAAGAACTACATTGTACCACAGTGCTTTGTCTTCAGTGGGGCAGTGTTCCTTAATAAACTGTTTTACCTGCATCGACATCTATTTGAAAAGTTATAAATGTTTGTTTTGGATGTTTGGTATACGTTTTTATCCATGTTGTTACCGATATTGTGTTTGTAGTTTCAAACAGCCATTTGAATGAAGTATTTATGATGTAGGTCTCCTAGATATATCGTTTGATAACTAAGTTATAATGAAATTATGTCAATGTATTGGTAACAATCAAAACGCAAATAAAACCAATTTTGGATCAAATTTCTTTCAACAAATAAGATATACATACTCAATTGATGGTTTTGTATTTCGTAATAATCAATATTGTCGTTAAACACCCTGTAACAAGAGAGGCGAAAAATGCACGGCCAGGCCGGGGTTCGAACCCTGGACCTTGCGAACTCTGGACGCTTTACCAATTGAGATACCTGGTCGCCAACGATTGACCCAGTCCAGTTCCGCTTCATTCATCCCTCCTATTTTAAGTCTTCACCCCCGAAGACACAACTAGTTACAACCCATGTTCGTGTATCCCCTTGCCAAGCGTACACCCAATGCTTGAAATAGGGTTTGGTCACAAGCACCAATGTAACAGGAGATGAAAAAATGAACGGCCAGACCGGTATTCGAACTCGGGACCTTCCGAACTCTAGACGGGCGCTCTACCAATTGAGTTACCTGGTCGCCGACCATCGACCCAGTCCAGGTCCGCTGCACACCCTATGATAAAAGGACCATTTCATATCATAAATTTTTAAAGCTAGGAAACCTTTGAAAGATTATCGGACACATTCCAAGGTTTTGTACGAACAACTCGGCGCTGATATGAGTCGACCAGTTTGAGAAACTATAACGGCGTGCTACATACCTTTGATATCTTTGATACAGGATGAAAGGCATCGCGTTGTAGCATAATGGTAGGATTGACCGGCATTGATTTGGGTGTAGCTCCTCTATTATCTCTAAAAGACGGGCATCAGCCTAATAATTGGTCAGATTTATTCATGTCTGGTACGAATCATAAGGCTAAGAATGAGCCTTCGGCTTTGTTGTGACATATTCCAAAGGTACAGATAAGATATGTTCATGTATATCAAGCTCGTAATCCTTGAATTTTGAAGAGACTGTTTATAAGAGGTGCATGATGTCTATCTTTTTTATTTTACTTTTTTTTTTTGCTCCTCAAATTTTAGTTATTCACTTTTAATGTACTTTAAAAGTGGAATTGTGTGCATGTGGAAATGTTCGCGCTGTTACCCTTCGAACTAATCGCAATATGGAAATTTTCACATTTGCAATGGTTCTGAAATTAATATATTCTAAATATCCATAACTTACATTTTCTATAAATATATATTCACGTTTGGATATTTTCATGCTTATTTACTCTAAGCGAAAAATGCGATTTTTTTTCACTTTTATAGTTACTTTTGCTTCGGTTTTAGTGATACATTTTTTCTCCTCCACGTTTATACATGTACATTTTTTTGTTAAATTTCTAATTCGTCCGTTTCAAAGTTAGTTCAAACTTTTGTGACGCTACTCTATGGAATATATCTTTTCGTTTTTTAAGGGCATAGCCGTACGTCTGTACTCATGAGGGTATGTATAAATCTCAGGTTAAAAATAATATACAGCCTATGATGTATTGGCGCTCTGTATCTGACACACAAACACATGCATCATACATGTACAACTATGTTCTAGATTTAAAGTGCATGTTTATTTTTCTAAATTGACATTGTGTCGTCGTGTTTGCTCGGCTGGCCAAACACACGTGCGTTTGTTACTGTATGTGCCCGTTAAGTAACGGTCACGTGGATATCGATCAACGCTCAAGCCGAGAGTGTGCAGTGTCAGTGTCAATCAAACACTAAATAGGTCACACGCGCAGCAAAACGCACTCTATATTCACGTGTCAATCACTGATGGGAATGTGCATTGCATGATAAAACATGGGGTTGCTTTGGTGCGATATTATCTTTATCGCACGAAGCATGCATCAAAATGATTGATTCATATAGGCGTTTAACAGAAAAACGTATAATATCTGCACATATCTGATTTATAATAGCCACATAGAAACCACGTGATGTATTTATATAGCTATGCACTTTACGTGCGTAAAGTTCATTCAACAAACCATATGTCAACGTGTTCTATATTAATGCGGTTTGAAATTAAAAAACAAAACAAAAATACATGACAAATACCAACCGTACATGTAGCATAACTTAGGGTTTCCTGTGCCACTGCATTCATATAGCGACCACCCCTAAGTTTCATTTTGGATACAACTTAACAGCGACGGAATGATTTATTAAAGCTTTACTTAAACTGGAAAATGTTTCCAATGCATATTAACAGTTTTTGGTAGGGTGCCAGAGATCCTTAACATATTCCTATGAAATATAACCAGGTTTTCTATCACAATCCATTTCTTCACATTGAAAAATTCACACGCTCTGATTTGGGTTAATTTGGATTATTTTGTTCGTATTACTTATGCTTATACCTAACGCATGTGACCTGCCGCTTTGATCATCTAAGGTATTATATGTTATATGTAATTATGTTTTATGTTTTGCTGGTACGTTATTTTGGATATGGTTTCAGCAATATATCATTCTCATGATTTACTTATATAGGACTCATTGCAGAGGTAATGTATTCCGTACTGAAGGTTGAAGTGCTTCTCCAAAAATCTAAATAACGAGCAAATGAGAGGTACAATAATATGTCATGTACAAATTTGTACATTAGCAGAACTTAATAGTATTCTCATCAGGTGTGGGGAAGAGTTTACCTGCTGTGTCCCACTTCATGTACCTATTGGGCGATTTAAATGGTGCCTTCTTCAGAATGGCGTTTTTATTTCTTGTCCTGTACTACAGGTTCATCGAAGAAACCAAATTCCGAGCCTACATTGCATCAATTGGAACGTCAGTTTTCTCTCTCCCCCACCTAGAACATGCAATACCTTGCCGAAGGGAAGGTCGTCTTCCATGTGTATTTCGTTGATTTTGGCATCATCAACAGAGCATCATTCGGAACAAAATTGATCCGAACTATTATATCGTCAACAACATAAAACTATTGTTTCCAGTATAGGGCCACCTGTTCAATGTCAAAACATTGACAAAGCAGTGTCTTATCATGTCACAATTTCTGGCCATCTTAGACCTATCTGTCCCATTTACATGATATATCATACCGCTAATTCTTTAAGCACATGGTTCCCTATTGCTGTTTTGCGGACATTTCATACAACTTTTATCAAAGTGGATCAGCTGTCAGACAGACTTTCATTTTATACAAAATGTAGATTATCTTAAGGATCTCGGTTAAGCTGACGACATTGGTTTACTGTCTTTTCGATATCAAGCTATTAAGAAAATAGGCAACAGGGCGTATGTTACACTGAAAAAACCCAAATAATATATAACAATGATGATGAGGAAGTTGTACATTAAATATCTCGTCAAGGAAAACCAGGAATAATTTTAAGAATTTAAAATAAAAAAGTACGCTAGCGTCTTTGTACAAGGACAAAAGCCAAAAAATAAAAACACAACATCTCCGAAAAGGAAATACATCATGGATTCCTAATAAAAATATGAAAGGAACCTGAATACACCAGAAGGCAAAACATAGATGCAGAGTAGATTGAAATCTCTATGGTTGAAAACCCTGACTAGTTACATGTATCGGAAATAAAATGGAAACTTGCTGAGAAGTAATTCGTGAATAACTAACGACAACCAATATTTCCTGTCAAGACAGTGGTCATTTGTAATGACCTTGTTTTGTTGTAAGATTGTTTTTGTTTGCTTTGGTTTTGTTTGTGCTTTACGTCCTATTAACAGCTGCGGTCATTTAAGGACAGGCCAGGTTTTGATGGTGGAGGAAAACTACTTTGTAGTACCTTGAGAAAAACCACTGACCTGCGGACAGTACCTGGCGTCTGTCTCAATTAGAAGTCGAACCCGCGACCCGGAGGTGAAGGGCTAGTGATATTTAACGGTAGACACATTTTCTGTAAATGGGAAAAGTGTATGAAGAAAACAAAGATTGTAGAGAATCTTGGCATATTCCTAACTAACTGTATCAGCGTCGACGAACGATACAGCTGGATGAAGGCCAATAAGAATAGCAATTCAGAACAGGGGATAGTGTTGGCTTGGACTGTATGAGTGCTGCAAAAGGTCACAGACGACCGGGGAGATTAATAAAGTGTTTCTCACTTTACGAGTGACTCATGAAAGAGTTCACCAAGCCAATTCCAACCAAATACTTTGCCAGGCTGGACATTTCAAGAATCTTCCCTCGAGGTTAACGTATCATGTTTTTCTAACTCGAGATTGTTATTTTCCAAACTGTATAGAGAGTTGAGATTTTCCGATTTGAAAATTAACTCATGAGAGCTAACCATTTACCACCACTTTCTCATTAATCTTTCCTAACGTTTATATTTATAATATAAAAAAAAAAGCTGTTACAAAAGGCATGATGTCTGTTTCCGATCGGAGAAACATTTACCATGAATCAGGATGTCATAATGCCAAAACATTTTTACGCGACGTCATAATTAAACTGTTTGCCAATTACATCACATCCATGTGTTACCCATAGGTGGGTAATAGAAAACATTTTCTCCCACCCTTCACAGCTGTATCTCCCGTTTCAGCCGGGGAAGATCAGCTTGTCATCCCCTAGGGGGAGATAGCCTTGTGCCGATTAGCACGTGTTCGATTGTGACGTCATTAAAATATGTCACCGGTGTAATTATGACGTCATCAAAAGTGAATGACGATATTCATACCCCACATGTGTTTTTGTTTACAAACAAAAGCAGATTATTGTCGGCGGAGCTGTGAAATAATAGGATGGGAGAAAAAT
>JAUMHH010184033.1:0-14558 GCA_032359455.1 Chlamys rubida | reverse complement strand
CTAGATACTTAGTGACTAGATGTAGAATTCTATAACTACTCTAGATACTTAGTGACTAGATGTAGAATTCTATAACTACTCTAGATACTTAGTGACTAGATGTAGAATTCTATAACTTCTCTAGCACAGCTTTATAATTATAAGCCTACTATGTCATGAAGCCGAGCTATAAGGCAAAGAATTTCTCTCTTTTTTTCGAGAACTGCATCTAATACTCAGGACTCCTAAGTAAGTTATTTTTTTGCTAAAAATATGTCTGGTGTGTTTATCATTTGATAAAGTGAAATACCAAATGTAGTTGATAAAAATAAACATTTTTGTACACTTCACTTCAAATTCATCAGACGTGAGTAAAACTGTGATCATCTAAATTGAGGAATTACTCATGTTGCCTTTAAACATAAATCCTTTATGATATTTTGAGAAAGTGAACCCTATACTTTACCCAAATGCAGAGAAAATCATGGCAAAAGCCTTTTCAAAATGTTAACGAGTTATTTAAGTCTGACATTATTCAATCTTTTTCTTAATCAAACATATATGATTTTTGTGGTTCTAAATTATCAACCAGTGAAATTGAAGTGAAAATTGTGAAGGTTTTGATGACAGAGTTATGTCCCTTGGGTATTTCTCTAACTACGTCTCACCTCATCCTCAAGTTGTTCTGCCATCGATTCTCGTTTCCTTTCAAATTTTCGTCGTGCTTCTTCCAAGTCTCGTTCACTTTGTTTCTGCAGCTTCCGAACCTCACTCTCAATTTTCTCATCTAAGAGTTGTCTTTCCTTCCGCTCCTGAATCAAGAATAACAAACAACTTCTATATAGAACAAAACGTAAGTGATGGTGTTCATTATATTTCTTTGACCTCTGACCCCCTTACTGCAAAATATTTACTTATGAGCATCAAAATAACTCAATATTTATCACTTATGTACTGCACAGTTTGTGATGCTCCCTTTATTACAAGAGGCCCAGAGGACCTGTATCGCTCACCTGAATATTTAAGCAGTCATAGCAAAATATTCTCATTAAATATCATACTGTACTACAAATGTTTCACTCGCAAACTTTGTCGGCTCCATCTGTTGAAACTACCAACCAAATATTATTATATGGTTCTATGCTTTTTGGTTCTTCTTCAGAAGTTGTTTGAAGCGTTTGACATATTTTTTCCTGTGACCTTGTAAGTAGGTTAAGGAAAATTTCCTTTTCAAACTTTGTAGGCTCTATCCCAAGAAGCTACCAGCCAAATCTTATGAATCCATTATGACCTTTAAAGTAGGTTGAGATCATTTTCATTTGCAAACTTTGGTGAGCTCTATCAGGAGAAGCCACCAGCCAAATATTATGATTCTGCCTTTCGATTATTCTTCAGAAGTCGTTTGATGTTTTTAACACGTTTGACCCCTGTGACCCTGAAAGTAGGTCAAGGTCATTTCGATTCGGAAACTTTGTAGTGCTCAATCTATAGAAGCCACCAGCCAAGTATGAAGATTCTATACCTTTCAGTTCTTCAGAAGAAGTCATTTGAAGTGTTAGACACATTTGACCGCTGTGACCTTGAAAGTAGGTCAAGGTCACTTTCATTCTCAAATTTTGTCGGGCTCTATACCAGGAAGCCACCAGCCAAATATGAAGATTCTATACCTTTTAGTTCTTCAGAAGTCGTTTGAAGCGTATGACATATTTGACCCCTGTGACCTTGAAAGTAAGGCAAGGTCATTTTTGTTCTCAAACTTTGTCGGGCTCGTACCAATGAAGCTTTCAGCGAAATATCATGACTCTAGATCTGTCTGTTCTTTAGAAGAAGTTGTTACATGTGATAAGCATTCTTTAAGATACATAAGCCATGCAGGTTAAGTTGATGTAGGACAAGGCCTAGCGCCGAGTAGTAGATTTTCAGCAGAGCGGGCGGCCAGCGCCCGGTGAAAATTCCCCAAGGCCGAGCGCCAAGTAGATTTTTCAGCAGAGCAGGCGGAGGAAAAGTTGACGGACGGACGGACGCCGCAATGACATAAGCTGACCTGCCCTTCCCTGTGGGCAGGTGAGCTAAAAATAGTTGTTTATGTGTAAATATATGTAGCTCTTTCTTTATACTTATAGATATTACCTAAATCATTCAGTGAGGACGGAACATATCATTTCAATATCGAACAAACGATCAAAGCTTCCCAGTAAATCCCAATAAGCCTGTTTTTTTACAGTGTTGAACTCACAGATGTTGGCTAACCATATCGCGGCAATCTCTGCTGAGGCAAAGATGTGTTTTACAGAAAAATCGCAATATCTTGGAAAAGGATGCCATCACGACATTCGCACTTTCTTAGCCTTTTATTGTATTACATGAAGTATTTTCCAAGTGTTATATAGCAAATCATTCAGGATACACAGGGTCAGTATGTGATTATGCTGATTCATATTGAACAGAGTGGAATCTTTCAATTCATTATCATATCAGTGGTGGATCCAGAGACATATCTGGGGGGGGGGGTTTCCAAATTTACAGGTGGGGTGGGGGAATTGAGGAAAATGGTGAAAATACATGATTTGTAAAGAAAATTCTCAGGCTGGGGGGGGGGGTCCCGAAGCCTCAAAAAAACTCTGGATCCACGGCTGGGCTGCATTTTTCATTTGTGATACAAGTACATGTAACATGGGATGGTGTTCTGGAAGTTTGTACACCATCGATGCCGTCAATTCCAGAGTCGACGAGTTCAGCAGGAAATTACAAAAAGGTTTCAGAACTTCAAATTTATAGTTCCATGCTGGCAATCCTTAGATTTTTTTTCAGAGATGAACGAACAGCAGGGACCTGGATGCTGCACTTGTAATAAAGGGAAGAGATGTCACCACAAGAAAGCATTAACCCTTTCACCACTGTAGACCATAATGGACTCATCCATATCAATGCATGGTAGAGTCTACTAAAGTTACATAGGGGTGAAAGGGTTAAGCCAAGTTTGAGAGAAATCAATTCAGTACTTTAAAAGATACAATATTCTGGAGGAGAAGTTATATATCTGGATCTGGAACTGCAACATATCTTGGACAAATATTCATCCTTTTTCTTTGTAAAATGTTTCACTTCAGTACAAAATAAAAACCAACATCAATATCAGAATGGAGATAAAAATCCGTTTTATTTACAAATCCAACAAGGTAGATTATTATTGTTATTATAGTGAAAATTGTACAAGTGGAAAAAAAATGACAGATACTTTCACCTCTGTCAAAACAACACAGTTATGAATAATTTGTATAATTACCGTAGTTACGAGTTACCACTGTCGGCTAGTCCGCCGAGTAGCGAACACATGTTGGTCTGGTGACAAGGAAACGGATAAGTCATTATAAACAGCTGTATGAAGGAGTAGAAATGGGTGCCTGCCATGATGTGGTATGGTCAGTCTGAACGGGTCAGTATTTATTGCTGGTGAGCCCACCGTTGGGTTAGCATGCACTGCCTCAGTTCAACGAAATTCTGACCTGTTCTGGTTGACCCTACCACATACTGGTATTGCACCAAATAGACACCGTAAGTCAACTAGGGGAGATAATTTGAAAAAGTTTCTAGATTCCTGTCTGTGGCTGATGCCATTACACAGGACTCGAGTCTGATATCAACGGACGTGACCCCGTCAATGACTGTGAGAAGGAGACCAAGGGTGTGTGTCCAATAACTAGGTTTCGTGACTGCCACTGCAGCAGTGTTGGATGGCTCTCAAATTCAAAATGAAACACGGCGTGCAAAATCAACATTTATCACATGCAAACAGCTTGTAAAACATAGGGTAGTCTATTTCACTCATTCTCACAAAGACTAAACATCATACCAGCTGTGGGAAAATAACCGTATAAAGGTTTCCTCTTCTGTACAAGAAGCACACTCCGCTACAGAGGGTTGTTCTCTATACACATGTAGACCACAGTCAGACCTAAGTTAGGTCGGAGGGGTCCGACTCGCCTGCAGACAATAGAGCCAAACCAGTACATATTAAAGGTTACGAAACACTTGTAAGAATTATATTTTCACACAACCAAAATGTAATGTAACTTATACACTTGTTTTGACAGGAACATGTGACTGATCCCAACTACAGACTACAAAATTTTGGAAATTTAACCAATTTGTACAAATACCTAAATTTGTTGTTGCTGAATGCATTTTTCAATTCAACAAAATAACATTTTTCTCCAACATCGAATCATTTGCAGTACATATAGTAATATTTAAAATTTCAGATTTTGACACAAAAAAAAAATGTAAAATTTGGAGTATATTTCTCACAATTGTGAGGCTATAGCCAATGTAAGGCATTGGTATGTCTGGATACGGTGGCTGGGTACATGACACAACAATAACATGTACCTGTACCAGTCTTTTACACATGCATGTACAATCAGTTTCATTCACAACTTTTCTTACTATAACTTATCCGCAAGATGAATAACATGCAGAATTAAATAACGGAAAACAAATATACACAGCGAGAGTTGATCACTGGTTGGTGCCGTCTCACACCGTCAAGTGTATAGCTATACCATTTGCGAAAGACTAACAGATTTTTATTATCATAATAATCACAAATTCCCTCCTCATCTCAAACATATAGAAAATGTTCAATATTATAACATAAAAAATCTCAAATTATAGTCATAATAATAAATATGTTTATCCACTTCCCAATAAACAAACGTGTGTATTAAATCTCAAAAAGGTGAATGAATTATGTAAAAATTGTGCCCACTTTGTACTGGACACAAGTAAAGAGGTGCCGCCTTACAAAGTGTACGAGATTCTGTTTCTCAGTAAACAGCATAAGAGATTCTGTCACCACACAGCGCCAGTATACATCACTGTACAAGGGCCGGTTGATCACATCGCCATGACAACCAAACTCACATACTTGAGGCTATTATGGAAGATCCACATTTATATTCATAAATAATCATGAGCAAAATGGAAATTTATCAGCCAGTCACGTGCCCCTGACTTGTTACAGCTCATCAAAGGTCACAGGACATGAACATTGTTACTAGTTACTCCTAACACAATGACTTGCATTGAAGTATAAACCAGGTGGGTTGAAAGGGAGAGAGAGAGAGAGAGAAAAATCAAATAAAAATACAGATCAAAAACAACCTTCCAAGTGACAATGGTTTCTTTAAAAATTGATAAAATTTTGTATATTCAAGTTGAGAAGTATATATATATATTGCTTTTAAAACAAAGTCAGTTTAGATGCATATTTAAAAATATTTCCTAACAATTTTTCCAGTAGCCTATGTGGAGACAGTGAGACAGACACACAGCCGACCTTATCTTCAATGTGTGTAACAGATAGACACATGACTCACAATGTGTCTTCATCAACATGACACATGACTCACAATGTGTCTTCATCAACATGTCTAATAGACACATGACTCACAATGTGTCTTTATCAACATGTCTAATAGACACACGACTCACAATGTGTCTTCATCAACATGTCTGACATTTCATCTTCATCAAAATATCTAACAGACACAAGGCTTGTAACGAATCTTCATCAACATGTTTACCAGACACAAGGCTTGCAATGTGTCTACATAATCATGTCTAACAGACAGACACATGGCTGACATTGTATCTTCACCAACATGTCTACCGATCACGAACCATAAAAATAGATCTGATATTCTAACCCTGTCAAGGTTTGAACAGTCACAGCTTATATACTGGAAGTTTTCCACAACGGTATACCTAAAAGGTCATGACATTTCGGAGTCTGTATACCTTGAGGTCATGACCTCTCCAATCAGAGGAGTACCTAATAATTCATTGTAAATGAAGCATAGATAAATTGGTTGATAAAATAAGATCAATATCAAGATATTATAAACTTGTAAAATAAACTAAGAGACTCTCCCAACATAAATATATTTTAAAAATTTAAATCAAATGGATAATCAATACATTATATATACTTATTAAATGTTCTAAGATATAACGTAGGAGATCATAGCTTATGGCCAGCCATAGCTGATCACATTGACCAATCAATATCAAACAGAATGTCCACTAAAATCCCGTAAATACACTGCATACCTGCACAGGTCAACAACTGACCACCGGTCACCATTGGTACAATATTAATGCATACCTGCACAGGTTAAGAACTGATCACTGGTCACCATTGGTACAATGCATACCTGCACAGGTCAAGAACTGACCACCAGTCACCATTGGTACAATGCATACCTGCACAGGTCAAGCATGATTGTTATGGCCTGCTCAGGTCAAGAACAACTGACCACTATCTAGGTACAAGGTCAATGAGTACAGGAAGATCACAACTAATCAAAATTTCCCCTATTGTGTTTTCTTTGATTCAAACATATGTTATTGACACTGAATAGTCAAAGGGATTGGGTACAAGTTCTTACACCTTACTAGGTCCTCTCCCATAGGGGTTTTCTTGATTGATTTCTGATCTAAATGATGACTTCTTAAAAGCAATCAAGAGTATTTTAACTCATTCACACATTTAAACTCTTCCAATGTCAATGGTTGGAATAGTTCATTATGAAATTACAGGGTAAACAAGTTAATGAATATTTTTGTCTGCACACAATATCATGTGCATCTGAGTTTTTTTCCATTACAATAAGGATCTTAAAGATATGTTATTTGACACACTCAGGTGCCATATTTCAAATGAAATGTTTAGCATGTTAACAGATTCAGACATGATAGAAAAGGTCAACATGTGGTAGGTTGTTGAGTGGTCAGCAGCCTTGGGTAGGGTGTCGAGTGGTCAGCAGCCTTGGGTAGGGTGTCGAGTGGTCAGCAGCCTTGACCCATATCAAAATGAATTTTATGCAATTTTTAATTTCAAATGACACAAAATACCAAGCATCCATAATTCTGAACAGCTTAAAGCATAACCTTCTTCTTACACATATTCAAAATCACTTAAATGCATTGCCTTCCAATTACATTAGTATCTTTAACCATAAATCAATGTATATAACTAAAAGTTTTTGTTTTGCAAATGAGACAAAAACAACAATATCTGGACAGAATACACCATGTTTCCAAATTCTATAATAAGAAATAAATACAGGATGACACAAGGGGCAAGAAATCAACTCCATATAATATACATAGAAAGTGAAAGTAGAATTATGTTAGACAGTAGAAAGTTGATGATTCCTACAGAAATCTAAGACAAATCCTTGATGGACATCATCTCCATATGTCAGAGATGTCGACCTAATCCTGTCCTTCAGTTTGTTGTAAAACCAAAGTAAAATATGAGTTGCTTCCCCTTTACCACTGAATTTTTGAGATATTTTTAAAAGTATCACGTTGCAACTTTTGACAGTAACGTTGTTTACAATACACTTCTGTAGTAACCAGTGAAATTGTCATCAAGTTTCATATATACGGTATCCATAGAGACAGATATTTGTCATTGAATTCATATTTTTCATTTGCACATACAAGGGGAAAATTTAGAGAGCTTCAAAACACTGTTATCAGCATGCCAACTCTGGTCTAAAGACTACCTTCTTTAACCATCTAATTTGGAAAATTTGAAACCTCCTGAGGATCAATTACCGCCTCTGTATGAAGTCTATCCTTCTGAGGTGTGAGGTCTTGTAAACGGAGTTGGTCTCTCTAAGTGTGGATATGTCTTGTAATGAGTGTTCAGAATCTGTCAGCTTTGGCATGGCCAGGATGGGACACGCCTACAGATTCTGTCACACTGGCAATATAAATGATGGGATACACATACAGAACTGTCACCCTGGGAATAGAAATGATGGGACACACATACAGATTCTGCCACCCTGGGCATGGCCATGATTGGACACACATACAGATTCTGTCAACCTGGGCATGGCGATGACGGGACACACATACAGATTATGTCACCCTGGGCATGGCCATGATTGGACACACATACAGATTCTGCCACCCTGGGCATGGCCATGATTGGACACACATACAGATTCTGCAACCCTGAGCATGGCCATGACGGGACACGCATACAGATTCTGCCACCCTGGGCATGGCCATGAAGCCACACGCATACAGATTCTGCCACCCTGAGCATGGCCATGATTGGATATGCCTACATTATCTGCCACCCTGGGCATGGCCATGATTGGATATGCCTACATTTTCTGTCACCCTGGGTCCTGTGTCTTGTGTACAATGTAGATAGCTGTGCAGTCAAAAAAATGTGCAGTGTTCTTAGTAATACATTATATTATCAAAAGACTACCATGTGAGTGGGATGTAGTTTAGTGAAATTTCATCAATACTGTATGACCTTAAAATCACTGTTTTACAACCTTGTATCAAATCAAAGAGGTCGCAGCTAAAACCTCGGAATCAAAATGGCTGCCAACTTATACGGTTTAATGGAAGACACATCCCATAGATACAAGAGTTTTGAACTGGTTGCTAGGCTACGAGGAGTTGTGTCGATTGGTGACGAGAACTGCAAGTGTCTGGAGAAGTCTATATTATATCACACTAAAATAAATAACATTGGTTCACCAACTGTATCGCACAGAGCAAACGTGACTATTTTTGATTTTCTCATTTAATTAATATACAAACATGGAAAAAATACTTGCTGAAGTAAGATTAGTTGTAAGAAATGAGTAAGGAGTTTGGGAATAAGGTTTGTATTTGTGTGTGAAATGATAGGGACGTGGAAATCTCAAAAAGGAGGTGTCAAATATACTGGTTGTGATCCTCTCATCCCTGCCAAACAACAGTAGGATTGCCCAAAGCCAGTCTATACTTGGGTGAATGGGGATGACAGGGTTACACCAACTACGTGTTTCGATCCACACGTGCACTTGTTCACGGTATTTACAATCTGTAATTACAAAGCAAAGCTTTCGAAAAAATAAACATCTGTCTATTTGTCTGTTGGACGTACAATATCAGGAATTTTACTAGATATGATTATTTTCTTTTTGACCGTGGACTTTTGACAAATTTGTTCTTCGAGAGACTGGACAACCAAGCATTGGGTGAAAGATAAACGGGCCACATTCGGACATGTGGCGCGGCGGTTTATTCAATTACGAAAACTTTAATAACATTAAAATGAAGAAATTCTTTAAAAAAGGGAAGAAAGACAATGATCTGTGATGACTTAGAATATAGAGATGAGTAGGCTATGAGAGGCACATTAGTCACTGTAGGAGCACTGTACAAAGGGCAGGTTTGATCGGTTTTCTACATGAGAAATGAACCAGTTAAATTGGTATAAAACATTATATAGTCTATAATAATATCCTCTAAATTCAATAAATGCCCCAAGTGAAAATAATGCTTTCAGATGCCGACATGAAATTGTGAGAGTTAAGTAAATATTATAAATCCTCTGAACTATTGCACTTGCATCCTGCTAAAGGTGTTTTAAGTGAAAGTCCTGCCTTTTCCACACCCGACAGGTCTGTGAAATCTCCAGAACAGTACAAGGTATTGCTGATACTAGGTGGTATACCATATTACAACCTGCAAATGCCTCTGTGAAGTTCTAGGTCACATAGTTTGGAGGGAGATCTTTCAACCCCCCAGGAATCTACTGGGTTGAACAGTCTGGAGGGAGATCTTTCAACCCCTCCAGGAATCTACTGGGTTGAACACTTTGTAGGGAGATCTTTCAACCCCTCCAGGAATCTACTGGGTTGAACAGCCTGCAGGGAGATCTTTCATTCCCTCCAGGAATCTACTGGGTTGAACAGTTTGGAGGCAGGAAAGGTTTGAACTTTAGATGATGGTGAACGAGTTTTTAAAAGGGAAAACGTGAGACAATAAGATAGGATCAACTATACAATCCTGTAATAAGACACGCAGGGTTAGAGGTCATGAAAGAAACCTAGAGGTGATCACTCCAGGGTCGCCTAGTACAAAGAGACAGTTGGTGTCTAGCAATTCAATGTCGGCATGCACGGGGTCAGAAAGTACAAACAGGTCAAAGGTCAACGGACACAAACTCAAACAGTTGTGGAGGGTGTTTGGAACCTAACAAACATGTGTTGAGCAATAACACAATGGCTAAGCCATTTCACAACAGAGGTCAAAGGTCGTGTCTGACCAATCATATTGCACAATCACACAGCTGGCAGACACGCTCAGTCAGCATTGACCCTAAAGGTGAAGATTAACAGACACTGCTCCAAGGTCAGGATCAATCCATACGGTACGGCAAGCAAAGGTTACGGATGATGATGGGCTGGGATATAAGTCTTCTTCTCACCTGTAACCACAACATTGGAACAGTCCTGTAGGGGGGAATGAGGACTTACATCCTTCCCATCCCGACACTCTGAGAGTGGAATCTTCCACCTTACTAAAGCTTGTAATAGATTGATCTATCAGTTTCAAGATTTAATCAAAAAACGTTTCACAATTAATAGAGTTGTCTCCGTGTGTAGAACAGAGATATATATTTTTTTTTTTACATATTTTAATACTTTTTATTATAAACTAGTGAAAAAAGACAATGAGGTGTGTCCAATGGACTGTGATGTTTTGTATCAACAATGACGATTGGGACATTTAGACTTGCACACACACAGTTGACAAGGGGTCCGCCTCGTCTGCTCAGTTGGCACATTTAGAAATCGTGTAAACATGTAATACAGCAATCACGGGTCTGAGAGGCACCGAGGTCGTATTTTATTGACAACACTGTGACGTAGGTCTTTGGTGACGCTAGACGATCATGTTACGACATGTCGCCACTAGTGACATGGAAGGACATGCCATCTCGCATAACCGAAAGAATGACATATGTCACCATGAGTGGCGTGGGGAGAGACGCGTCATCCATTGTCACTGGAAACAAACGTATTGACACTAGTGACATGACAACCCAATACAAGTGACAAATGTCTTTCTCTCAGTGTTTTGTGGAGTGACAACAGCCAATTTGGTTTTTTTAGGTGACACATGTCATGTGTGACTTGTGTCGGCCAATTGACGTAAAGAGGTAAAGCAATGTGCGACTCTCATGCCTGACAATACCGCTATCAATCACTGAAATCAGCAGTACAGTGGCTCTACCACAACTACCATCACATACACCACTAGGGGAGACAACTCTATAATCGGCAATGAAAAGATTAACATATAAATTCTGTAGCCCTATTTGTAACTGGACTTTTTCCACCATGATTCATAGTAAGTGGACGCCGTATTTTGGTTGGAAGGGGTTGTGTTGTTGTTACCGTGAGTAACAAACCTTGGTTGCTAAGTAACAAAGGCTAAGTCCTATCAGCTCTCACCTCTACAATCCTTGACGAACCGTCGCCATGGTTACAAACATTTGATTATCCTTTTACACGGACACGCAGCAGATTAGATGAAGATCATCACCACACACACGCTCCCCCTACATCAGCATCAACACTAGAGTCAACCTATGTCTGCACAACATTAGAAAACAAGATCAAAAATTCTCAACTGAAAAAAGGTTGTGGGGTCAAAAGTTGCAGGTCATGGTCAACATCATCTTCATCATCAATTGCACTCAATAATTATCAATTTGTATCATTGATGGGTTATCACGCAATAGTTCTACTACATACTGGGATGTCAAACAGAAGAACGCAATTTGTTAGTATCGAAGTGGCTGGAGCCCATCACCTACTGACAGTGCTCAACCCCTGTGTGAACTAGATGTCAATACTGGCTTGTTTCATTTGTTGTTGATAACTCGAGTTTCTGGGAGAGGAGCCATATTTACTGTCTATTGTGTCGCGTTCCCGACCGTATGGGCGTGACCCATGATCAGCCCGTCGGTGATCGTAACTATGACCACGCGGCTCTCGGTCACCGTGACCTACATAGTCCCTTCTCCTATCAGCCTTTTCATAACCACTATCCCGATCATAGTCAGCAGATCCGTGATCATGATCATGATGAAGTTTGTCATGTGATGGGCTGACGTCATTATCATGTGAATGTCTATCACGCCCTCCACCGTGATCATACGAATCATGGTGACTTCCGCGCGGGTGTCGGTCGGGCGAATCCCTGCGGTCCATACTGTGAGCTCTGTTAGAAGACATGTGAGCCGGCAGTGTGTTGTGACGCGACAGCGGGTTTGGTGAGGGAGGACCCTGGCCATGTTGCCGTGGCGACTGAGGCGTGTTGTTAGGAGGATGTGTGGCCCGCCAGTACGCCTCCAGAAACTCGGCCAGATGCTCACAGGCATCTTCTAGTTGGTTCTCATCCAGTACAACATCAAACATATCCTACAAGGGGGAACAGAAAACACATTACAACAGGGAAAACTAGAAAATATTCACAGTGGTTCTTTTTACTGAACCCCATAACATAAATATTATCAATGATTTTCACATTAATTTTGATGAAAAGATTGAAAAGTAAAATACTTTCGTGTGGAAAAATACATACATTTTTAATAAGATATTGTTATTTGTAACTTCATAGAATGGTTGCAGTTTTCATAATTTATATTTTGAAATTACTTTTTTATCAATGTAGAGAAAGAACCATGTGAACGATTATTTTCAGTCCATATAACACAGGTACACATTCATCATCTAAACATTTATAATCTTCAAATCAATTATCAACACTTAAAAGATAATATTTTGTGTTGAATGGAGGGCAGAAATCAGTTAGGCTATTTTGAAATTGAATATTACATCTGTCAATGAAATTTGTTGAAACGAAACAAAATATTTTCAAATATCTACAAAAATGATTCGGAGTACATTCTCTGGTGACATGTGAAAACACTCTGTATCATGTGACCATTTTCCTTGTCACATGACCTGTACTCCTTCTATCATGTGACAATCATGTGGTCATCTTCGCAAGTTGTCTTTTTTCGTACCTGACTACATTGGTTTAGTTTATCTGCTGCCACAAGCTGAACATTCATATTCCGGCTCTGGGACTTCCCACGGGATTTGATTAATCGCTGTAGTACCTGTAACAAATATAGGAATGTGGTGATAAACTAGTGTATAAGGGGAAATTTTAATTGCTGTATTACTTGTAACAGAATTACAGCTGTCAGACAAATATAGGAACGTGGTGATAAACTAGTGTATAAGGGGAAATTTTAATTGCTGTATTACTTGTAACAGAATTACAGCTGTCAGAAAAATATAGGAATGAGTTGATAAACTAGTGTATAAGGGGAAATTTTAATCGCTGTACTACCTGTAACAGAATAACAGCTGTCAGCTAAATTGGAATATGTTGACGTTATACTGTGTACAGGACATTTTTTGCCTAGTCAAATGAACTAATATTTGCAGTCATGATAAACCTGACCTTATTATGGTGGACAAAAAAGGCAAAAGTTAAACTGCAGCAAATATTTGTGGTATACAGTAGTACGGCCCTTTGAGGCCTTTTCGTTATTGTGGTTGAGTTGCCAAACATTTGGTAGGGCCGAATTTCAGTTCGGTTTCAGATTCTCTTATCTCATCCCTAAGAAGAAAACACTCAAGGTCCAACATCGTAATTCTAATCATACTAATCACCACAAATAACCCACATATTACTTCTGTATACCAAGGAAACTTTTATCCAATCATATATTTGCCCTTCACTGGTAAAATCTATTTTCGCCCAGTGTAAATTTCCATTTCCTGGTATACAGTATTACAACAGAACCCTGCGAACTCGTCTGGTGAGAGATAAACACAATTGGCCATACTGTAACAATTTGCCCTTTCAAATTATTCACACTGTGGTATAACTTGCACACTGACAATTCTACTACATCATGTATCTCAAAATGAACCAATATCATTTGGTTACAAAGACTTACCAGTAAGTAAGATGCTGAACCACAAGATAAAATATTTTACTCTTGATATCTTAAATGTACTTATATCTCTTGGCCAATACAGAGCTCTTTCAGGCTCATTAGCATACTAGTTCCTTACAATGCTCTTTGGAGCTTACAAACAGATTAGTTCTTGACTGCCACAGAGCTCTTTAATGCTCATTAGCAATATAGTTCCTGACCACCACAGAGCTCTTAAGGGGCTCATTAGCAATATAGTTCCTGACCATCACAGAGCTCTTTAATGCTCATTAGCAATATAGTTCCTGACCACCACAGAGCTCTTTAGGGGCTCATAAGCTGACCAGTTCCTGCCACAATAGAGCTCTTTGAGACTTGTTAGCGGAATAGCTGTTTGAGTAGGACTAAATATTTACCTTTGGTGATGCAATTTTGACATATACAATAACAGGAGCTAGAGAGGTCTTGGTGAGTTGAGAGGGATGGTTTATAGTGTCACAGTCCAGCACAACCAATTGAAGTGACCGCGCCAGGTCAAATATCCGCTCTATCTGAAACTGCACCTCACCTGCAAATCACACAAAGAAACAGTAAATCGTACCATGTGACAACAAGGGGCCTAATTGGCCAGTATCACTTACCTGTTATTTTTTGGGGTTGGCAGATATATATATATCTCGCATATGACCTTCAAAGCAGATCAAAGTCAAACTTGTCTTTTAACAAACGTGATAGTAATCAATCTAAC
>JAUMHH010184022.1:0-14732 GCA_032359455.1 Chlamys rubida | reverse complement strand
TGCACTGCCCTCGTGCCTACTAAACATCACCCTTATGATGCACTGCCCTCGTGCCTACTAAACATCACCCTTATGATGCACTGCCCTCGTGCCTACTAAACATCACCCTTATGATACACTGCCCTCGTGCCTACTAAACATCACCCTTATGATGCACTGCCCTCGTGCCACTAAGCAACTGTTTTTGTGATACACCTTTAGCACTGCTCTCATATCCACTGAACATCTCCCTTGAGATAAAGTGACTAATGGAAATGTATAATCGCCTCAGTCTGTCATTTGATCGTCAAGTGAAACCGGAAACGAGCATTTTGTCTGCGTGTTGATTAGCGTACCAAACTAAACGCTTAGCTAGAAACACTATCCCGCCCTCTTCCATTTCTTTAGTCAACCTGTTTCGCAGAGAAAATAACCTGTTACAGCTGTCATACATACAAAAACAAAACCGTTCACTTAAACATAACTTAAGATATAAATGTCTTACATAGCAGCTGCAATCGTAGTTTCCAAGAAGGCCGTTATACCTGCTGGTCGTCATCGATTCAAAATCTTCTGTCCACAAACAGGAATTCACAAGGTACTCATTGTCATTGTTCACATATCCTATTTTAAAAAGAAAAAAACATGGAATATAACTTGTCTCTTGAATCAGTACAATGAAAATGTCATTTCCGCATCTAGCGCCACCTATTGTCATAAACATTCCAAAGAGAAAATAATTCAGTAATTACAACCTAATTCCTAACGTCAAGCGGCTGTAATTATATCTACTTTACCTATGTCGCCTTGGTTTGATACAACCGTTTCTCTGATTACAATAACAAAGTTATGATAAACTAAGGACGAGCGTAATTTAAAAATGTATGCATACTATTTGTACACGTACACCATTACTTAACTATTACCCTTTGATTAATTATCGACATGTTAAACAGATATTACAATGGTTAAGTGGTTTTACAAACACCATATATTCTAGAATTGTGTCCTTTTGAATCAATTTCCAAGTCAATACTCTCTTTCTAATCAACCTTAGAAATGTTCTCAGTAGAAATACATGGATGAGGACGTAATTGTCAGTGAATTGTGAGCATCCTCCTTGCAGTTATTGCATATGCCATTTGTTAGTTCACAATTGATTCTAAAATAATGCCTCCGAGAATCAGACGCTTTTCTTTTATTTGGCCTGGCACATATTTGGAACTCACACAGCATCCTACATAAACCATTTTAACGTATTTTAGCACTTCTGTCGGTGATTATGAATGCCTCTTCATTTCCGAATTATTCATCTTATTCGAGCATACCATAGTGTTTGGAGTTTGCTAATGATACAAATCAAACAAATAAATGGTATGTTGATCTCTGTTAGAATAATTGCGACGTGGGTTGTAAAAAAATAGCATGTTAGGTATTTATGGCGTGTCAAACGTTGCAATATTCAATAATTTTATATTTATGTTCGAAATTATATATTTGTGTTCAATAATTGTAAATATATGTGCAATAATTTATCTATGTATTCAATAATTGTAAATATATTTGCAATATTTTATATTTGTATTCAATAATTGTAGATATATGTGCAAGAAACAAAAATTGTTCGATGAAAAAAATATATATGCAATAAAAAATTATTCATGTTAAATAAAAAATATATTGACAAAACTTTCCTTGGCGGAATTCTACATACCGCCTAGACCACTACGATTAGTGTACTTAAACCTACATTTCAGTCTAGGTATGGATACATCTTAACGTTGTCGTAACACAAATTAAAAACATTGTTTTCACATGCGAACCAAAACGAAATTTGGCTGATAGATAAAACCGGTTAAATAACATATTTTAAACCTTGTTTAGTTTTAGTTCATGAATATGGCTTCTTGGAGTATTCCCAATATGTAGGCGTAAATCTGATATAAAACGCACATATTTTCAATTTGTCCCGTCTTTGACATATCATTATCGATTAAATCATTCATAATTTATTATGGTTGCACACATATCGCTTAGTGTATATATTACAACACGAAAAGAAATCTCAACAGCTTTGCCCTTTTGGAAAATTGGCCCTCCCGTCAAAGAATTACCCGCCTTATGTTCCAACCTCCTGAACAGGAACGAATGCTCAAAGCACTTATACTTTTAAAGCTCTGAAACTTGAAAGTTGATAAATGTCACAGTATGTAATCTGATTGCATTATGCAAACTTTTTTGTAGAACAACTATTTCACACTGACATACCTGTTATCATGTAGAACTCCCCCGTTAATAAGCTGAGCTCGCACAAAGTAGGCCCTTTGTGTGATATCAATTCTAGGTGTGTCTTGTCAGTATAGCCTCCGGGGAACTGAAACAAAGATTAATGTCAGATGGAAAGGTCAATCAGTTAAAAGCAAAAATGCACTGGTTTACTAGGTAACTGGCGTATTTAGATACCAATGTTGTATTGACCGTTAACGTTAACAATGGACTGATATGCAAAGCCTAGCTATCATGGCTTATTAGTCATTTTTGTCTTTGCTCTCAAAAGCATCATGCAAGCCCTTTCATCAAATTGGATAAAAAGGAGGCTCTGGAGAAGCGAATCAATCGTAACATGTAAAAATTAACTCACTAGTAAAAACTCATTCTTTGTTCTTTCATTGATTGCGAAATGTCACAGTTGATTCAATACTCCAGAGCATGTCTTTGATTAATTTTGACAATAAGCAGTTGATTCGTTCTCCAGAGTCTAGCAAAAGAAATTATAACATTGACGTTATGTTGACCTTTTAAGCTACATAGTCACAGTTTCTGGTCACTTACAAAGTACTCAGAAGGGTTTCTGGTGACACTATTCTGTAGTGTTTTTTTTGCCTTTAATCCTGCTAAGCCTAAGGTTTCTGTTCACTTATAAACTTGATTAACACATGGTTTCTGTTCACTAATAAAGTTGCTTAGCCAGGGGTTTCTGTTAGCTTATTAACTTGCTCAGCCCAGGGTTTATATTCACTTATTAACTTGATAAGTCAGGGGTTTCTGTTCACTTATAAACTTCGCAGCCCGGGGTTTCTGATCCCTTAAAAACTTGCTAAACCAATACTTTCTGTTATATTATAAACTTTTGAAAACTTGTTATTCGAGAGGTTTCTGCTTACTTATGAACTTGCTAAGCCCGGGGTTTCTGTTCACTTATAAGGTTACTAAACCAGAAGGTTGTGTTCACTTATAAACCTGTTGAGTCAGAGTTTTAACTTTACGCTGAAAAAGAAATACTGCACAATGACATTCATTTTCTTTTTTTAATAATTTATTAAAATCATTTCACCCATAATGGGCTGATTGGTAGAGTGGTTAACACTCCAGCCATCCACGCAGGCGGCCGGGGCTCGATCCCCGAAGTCATCGTATGCATGGAATATTAAGAGAAAGTGCTTTTCGCCTGCCCTCATACCGCAACATCCAACCCAGGTGGAGTATACAATGACCTGGGTTGGATGTTGCGGTATCTGTGCGTTGGAAGCACGGCCTCACTACAAACAGAACACAATGCATCTCCAGCACACACGCAGGCCAACACACATAGGGAGATATTAGCCAGGTGCTATATAGTAGTTAGCGCCTGATAAGTCAACTCAAGCGAATTTCTCAACATTGTATTGTATAGATTAATGTATAAGCCAATTGTATTGATTGTATACAATTGTATATCTATGTACTGTAAAGCACTTTAGAGTGGCTTAGTTTAGCTAGATAGGGCGCTACATCAAATGTTGTATATTATTATTATTATAATTGCTAAGGATCCTTTTTTAATAATTATGATAGTTCATACATACCTTTAACGTATACTGGATTGCTACGTTGAATCTCCTGTCTTTATTATTCTCAACGATGTCTGTGACGTACCCAACAATAGCTAAAACGCCAACGAAAAAATAATTTAAAACATTGAATATATTCATAAAATCTCAAACATATACAATTAATTACATATAAAGTTCCATTTTGTGTCTAAAGGTGAGATATATGTGTTGCCCTTTAAAATGTGGTAGTCCAGATACGTCAATGTTTGAATAAATTATAGTATAATAAATATACCAAGATAGGGAATCCCGTTTCATTGCAGGCGAACCACTACACAATTCCACTCTAGTTTGTACAGCAATGTCGGAGGTCCGGGGTTCGAATCCTTGTTCGGTCCCATTGCAATTCAACACTCAGAATACTGTTGTTGATTTTGTTGTTTATTATTTCATTTTAATTATTTTTATAAACGTTTTTTAAGGTATGAATAACATTCCCTAAATCATTTGTCAAAGCTATCTTCATGTCGGAAAAATAGCTTCCAAAGAAAAAATGAAAACCGGGAAATTGACAACAAAACAACAAAGAAACCAATGCAAGGTTGCAATGTGTGACAATGGTACACGGATCTTTAAATATTTTACTGTTACTTTTAATTTTGACAAAATGGGGATAATACCGAAATAATAGTTGGGACGGTAAAAATGAAATAGCAAGGTACTCCAATGAGCCTTATCTAACACATTGACGTCTACATGGCATTATTGTTTTTCGACTATAAAACATATTTTATTTTATTTTAATTATTTCCAATGTATCGTTGTTGAAAGAGAATGCTCTAAATTAAAATGCACATTTGATTCATTACACTTCTGGAGTATACAGCGTCACAATACGAATACCACTATAATCCTTTTTAAAGGTACATAATAAGGATGGCAGTAAGTAGTTTGAAAGATGCCTTGGTTGAGCTACTAGCAGCGCCAGCGAAGAAGCGTTATCTATCAGGATTTTTGTGAGGTTCCGGAACCAAATACAAACGAGACAGGTCCGTGTCCCTATCACTGACGGGTTTTGGGAAAGATTGCAATATAGAAAATGAACGAGAGTTAAAGGAATACAAAAAGCAACTGTAACGAGTCGAGCAACATGTAAATAATAAACGACGCTTATAATTTCTTTTTCTGAACCGCCATCTCTGACCTTAAGTTTTTTCAGCGCGCAGTTCTATATCTAGTGTTTAAATGTAAAATAATTAATTTCGTTTCAGCTTGACATGACTCCTGTTTTTAGATTCGCAGACTTCCAAACACGAAAATGCTTTTCATCACCGTCTTGCACCTTTTTGAGTTCCACTCACCTTCTGGACCTTTCACCGCTCTAATATCACGGGTGGTCGTACCCTCATTTGCTTTTTGACCATAATAGGCTACTCATTTGAAACAGAGTGTCGATCATTCATACGAACCGTAGTCGAAATCGGATGAGGGATTTGCCTTGTATGCCTTAATTCGGGGGTGGTTGTTTTTCTCTTGTCGAAATCGTCCATTGTCAATTTCAATATTATCATGGTATCTATATCCAGTGATTGTATGTTTCAAGGTCTGGGGCCCTCTATTATTAGGTAAGAGATTTGTAATTGGTACTAGAATGAAATCACGGTTGCCATAATCATCTCAAGGAATCTACTAGTGGTAGATAACAGTCTACCTCGCCCCGGGTTCACAACAGTTCGTTAAATAAAGTTAATATCTTCCCTTGCCTTTGGCAATAATGTTTTTTGGGGGATTAAACTGAACGAAGAATATCTAAGTTAATATGTTTCTTGAAGCTAGGGCCTGATTATCTGTCGGTGTCGCAGCTTTATAGGATGCATTCGTTTCCATATCCAGTTCCTGTTTCAATTTTTTTCTTTCTTTCACCATGGGTTAGTAACGATACCTTTGATAAGGGTAAACGGCTTTCAGATATACTTATTGTTCTCCTTCCATACCTGATGATGTCTTCACTGACCTGCAGAGGATCTGAGGATGACCGTTAAGTAGTTTTGAGCTGAAGGCTCATTCAGTGAGTTCCTATTTCTATTTTTGTGATGCATTTCAGTTAAACCAGTTGCCTACCACAAATTAAACAACATGTTTACATGACTTAGGTTTAAATCGCACTTTTAAACGGTCAGTTCTGTTCGAAATCACATTCTATATACTTTAACCTTTCACCGTCTTACGGGTGTAACCTATCGGGTAAAGTAGTACGAGGTACTGCTGCCGGTTTGGGGTAACATTAGACTAACCGCTCATTATCCACGATTGGCAGCCCAATGAAACAAGTGTTCATTAACAAGACACCAACAACACAGGATAAGCATCGTTGTGATGCCTGTACTTTTTGCATTTTTTTCTTGTCCGAATCAGTTTCAAGTATTAACATCGTAGGGATATTCTTCATGAAATAAATTCTCTTTGGACAGTTTTAAAATTGTCACAAATGTATGCAAGGATACACAGGTTCCCTAACTTCCCACTGATGACAGTGTACACGTAGGAAAACAACCAGAGTGTGCTACCTCGCTTTCAGCAGTGTTTGGGTGTTTAGCCAGCAGTATGTGTATTGGTGCTATGGTATATTTTGTATGTGTGTGTTGGCGCTATGGTCTATTTTGTATGTGTGTGCTGGCGCTATGGTATATTATGTACTTGTGTGTCGATGGGATTGTACCTTTTCTATTTTATCTTAAACGTTACAATTTTTCGTTAAGGTTCAGCAAGCCCGCTAAAAGATAGAATAGTCACCCACAACTTCAACCACCTGATAAGTAATAAAGACCAAAATTAAATATCGAAATTCAGATATATATTGAGATATATTGAACTTGTACTTTAGTTATTCAAGTTGTACATAGCGACGTTCACATTATCTAAAATGAGGCATTTAATTCGAAGTATTCATGAAAACCTTTCCCCCGCATAATAGCATGTTAGTTTTTGCGACTAAATTGAATGCTAGGAATGGCAGGGTTAAGTTTCTTTGCTATTAGCTGTCGAAAAGCTTATCGGTTTCAAACTATTATGAAAGATAATCATTGTTAAATGTCATGATAATTTGTTTTTAACAGAATGAAAATACAAAACCATGAGCCGTTTTACCGTGATGAATAAATGCACTTTACATAAAGTGGTGTTTTCTTCTAATATTTAGCGTTGTAGTAAATAAAGTTACACTTGTTATACACTTTTTATTACTTTTCATTTCTAATATTTTTAACCTGTTTAGCTCATTTATAACAGCACAGAACGTAAAAGACAGCATGTTATGTAAAGTTCATTTAGCAGTCTTTGACAAGAATAATTTGTTTCCTTTTTCAGAGTATGTTAAAACATATTACTGGGGATTTTAATAGAATTTAAGTGGTTTCACATGACCACATCCTTATTGATTTCTGGCCGGTATGCTTCCCCAAAGCTAGTGAAAGAGAAATTAGGTTCCGCATGACCTATGTATATAAATGGACTTTAGCTCATTATGTCATTTCGTAATATTCAGTCGGGTCGCAAAAGAGATTTATTCATAATAAAAGCAGTTAAATTGTTTTAATGAAAACACCAGCCTTAATGCCTCATTATTGACAAAGTTTACCTAATTATATACCATTGTATAACTAATATACAAACTGAATAAATCCAAATTACATATCTGAATAATGTTGTTTGATTGGGTCTTTAAACACCACTTACACTGTATCAGGGGCTTGCAAGTTTGGGTGAACATAAATACCAGCATTTTGGGGTCGTTGCTAAGAGTTACAAATTGCTTCACTGCGTTGTCAAGGTGACGATAGTTGGTAAAAGAGTAATTAAACTAAAACTTACCAAAGCTACTGAGGTGGCAAAAATCTGTTTGTGGGTGAGATTCTGGACAGAAGCACGCGTGAACTTTGTAAACATCAGGTAAAAATACCCCAAGTACAAAAACAACTATGATCTTGTTCATTTCCATCCTGGCGCTGAAACAAAAAAACGTATCTTTTAAACAATCGGCTTTTGAAGTGTTCAGCTATCTATTACAACATATGTAATACAATAGGCTCTACCATAAATTGGATAATAATGGAATGTGTTAACGAGAGGCGACACGCTGAATTAGGTATTGGAAAAGTATAATTAAATGTCAGGATATCAGAAACTATGTACACTATGGCTCCGATACTGAGGTATTTATTAAAGAGATGATAAAATGACCGATAGATATAAAAATTACACATTATTTATGTTCGCACCTGTTGTCCGGGTCTAGATTTAAATGTTTAACCGAGATAAAACTATAGCTTTGGGACGATAGATTGTGAAGCAAGCAACGTTTAGTTTGAGATTAATTTGACCAACAAATAGGGGACTACGGTTATTTGTAAGTGACAACAGCTATAAACTCTATGCACGTGTGTATATTTAATACATGGCGATTTGCTGTAAATAAGAGACGAAAGATACGCTAATTCAAAACGACACAGACCGTAACTAATACCTTGATACCGAGCTAATAAATTTCAACTTGACCAAAGAATTGTGTTAACTCTTGTTTTGTTATACTTATACTAGATACGAGAATGTCAATTTAAATTATAAATAAAATGTTATTTCTTTGTTTTTAAATGTGTGTACAAGAGGCATCCTCACCGTTTTTTAATAGATGCGATGGCTGTATTTCTGCTAGAACATTCTTATTTATACATCAATTGTTTTAGAGTATGTATACCTCATAACAACATCATGTACCTAACATGAAATGGAAAAGGGATGAAATGTTTTTCCCTGTCAAATATTTGACCTCTGGTCTAAAAACGAAATTGCCTGGAGTTTAATTTGCCAACGAATATTAACCGATGTTGCTTGATATATACTATCTTTGCTGGATTTTCCCTCCCCTTTAAGGACACAATTAGCGGAAATGAACAGGAGACGATCATTTACCAAAGCAAAATGCTATATTTGTGGTATTGGATATTCTTGATGCTTTCTAAACTAATATTATAAGATCATCAAAACTGTAAACATACTTACTGAATTCACCTTGCGAAGAGCTGCTCTTTCCGACGAATTAGAATACGAAACCAACAGATGAGTACAAACAGAATACTATAAAATTCACTGTCGACTCATCTCATGCGTCCGTTGTCATATCTGATAAACTTAATTATGCTCAGAAACATCACGAACGTACCTTTCATACGGAAAATAGATATCCAATTGTGTAAATGCCATTGTTATCTGTCATTAACCCAACTAAATTACGGACACAATTTGTAGTTAATACGTATTTAATGAGTACTTATTTTAATAACCCCACTTCCGTATAACCAGTGGGGAAGAGATTGCAACATGTTAAGCTGCTTGTTTCGCCCGACTGACATTACTGTTACTTTATCTGGATAATAGCCTGTGTAGAAACTTCTTGTATATGTGTATCATTACTAGCGCATGTCTATACAATGTGTCATGGTAAGTTAATGCATAAGATTATAATATAGCAAAATGTCTAAATATTGGATATGTATTATATCCCGACTTAACAACGTGTGTAATAAATCATTACTAGGCAGTGTGTCGTTGCGAAGGACATGTATTGTATCATGACTAGACGATGTACGTGTCGTGGTGGGAGACATATATTGTATCATGACTAGACAATGTACGTGTCGTGGTAGGAGACATATATTATATCATGACTAGACGATGTACGTGTCGTGGCGAAGGACATGTATTGTATCATGACTAGACAATGTACGTGTCGTGGTAGGAGACATATATTGTATCATGACTAGACGATGTACGTGTCGTGGTGGGAGACATATATTGTATCTTGACTAATCAATGTACAAATGTACATGTCGTGGTGGGAGACATATATTGTATCATGACTAGACATTGTACGTGTCGTGGAAAAGGACATGTATTGCATAATGACTCGACAAAATACGGGTCGTGGCAAGGGACATGTATTGTATCTTGACTAGTCAATGTACGTGTCGTGGTAGGAGACATGTATTGTATCATGTCTAGACAATGTACATCTCGTGGTAGGAGACATGTATTGTATCTTGACTAGTCAATGTACGTGTCATGGTTAGAGACATGTATTGTATCTTGACTAGTCAATGTACGTGTCGTGGTAGGAGACATGTATTGTATCATGACTAGACAATGTACATCTCGTGGTAGGAGACATGTATTGTATCTTGACTAGTCAATGTACGTGTCGTTGTAGGAGACATGTATTGTATCATGTCTAGACAATGTACGTGTCGTGACAGGGTTTTGCTTGATAAAAACAATCCAGAGGTTGTGATTACCATGTCCATGAAGATGCTATTTGACTGGCTACTATTTTGATAATATCAACTGTTACCCAGAGCTTTGTAGACGACAACGAATAGCATTCCCATTTCTCGAAACTTTGAAAAGAAAATAATCTCATCTTTCTGACATAACCGGTTTATATATAATTGTTTCATCACTTGAAAATATCGTTTACAAAATTTCTTTAAGAAAATCTTTTTTAACATTTGGCTTATAGGAAGCTCAAATGATATGAGGTTTTCTGCAAACAATGTGTCATAAACCGTTTTAAAATTCTGATTTTCTTATCTCATTAAAAATTCACAAATAGTAACAGCTAAATTTAATTTCTATATTTAAATTCAATCATTAAAACTCATAATTAGTAACAGTTGTCTCATTTAGTACTGGCATGGTTTCTAAAAATACACACTTTACTCGTAATTAATTTTAAACTAACCAGTACTACTCTAATTTTTTGAAGTGTATATTATTACGGACTACACCTCCCTTTCTGTTTCAACGGTAGTTAAAACCAACTTGGATGTCCAGCGTTTTGCCATTAGCACCAACAGCTGTATGGTGCAGTGTAATTAATTTTTGGGATGCTGTATTTATTACGGAATTTTAAAGGCACAGACATATGTGTGTGTCTTCCCTTCACCATTCACTTGGCTATCGATACAATCATAAAAATAAGAACGTAAACGACATCGGTTAAGTTCCTGTTTTTATTATCAATATACGTTGTCCATGCACAATACGACAACATCTGCTGAGACATCCCAACATCTTTCGATCATACGAAACGAGACGCCCAATCAAAATAGGACAAGATGTTATTCCCAATGACATTACATGGTATGACACAACTACATGACAACAAGAAGTAGGTTTGCTCTCACGAGCAAATGCGGACATGTGGATTTTTGTTCTTGGTTTTTATTGATCATCGGAGTCTGTAACAGAAAAAGAAAGAATAAATTAACCAAATTCAGCCTACGTATGCATTAAGTTTCTATCATGATATATTTTAAGTAAAAAAAAGTGTATTAATTTAAAAAAAGAAAACTTGCCTCCACGTTAATTCGTTCAATATTTCAGACTCTTAAATGAAGCGCATATGAGATTTAGTAACTAGTCCAGTTATACTGAATAGTGAGTGAAAACGAATTCACAATATATTATTTTATCACTTTATAAAGTATTTCTCTAACCATCGTCTATGACGTTTCTTGTTTTAATTATGACGTCATCATTACAACACTTTTGACGTCATTATTGATTGTACAATTATGTTATAGTAGTTGCATTTAAAAAATAACATGGCCCTTTTCAATGAATATGTCATACAACTGGATTTGGAAGTTGTACTTCATAAAAGAAAAACAATAATCGTAAAAGAGCCAAACTTGCAAATAATAAAACTTGCATCTGCTGTCCAATCATTTCGTTTACGTACAGTGTAATAAAAGTTGTTAAATGACCATTGATCCTAATCGTACACACGTTTTTGCCATATTAGCCTCTTGGTGTGTATAGCAATATCTTCCTATATCACGTTTACATAATGATTCATCTTTATTTGTGCAATTTATGTTAGTAATTTGATAAACGAGCGTGTATCAATTTATTCACCTACGGTGCTAATTATGTTTACTTAATGGAGCCTATTTGTTGACTCAGGAATAGCTGCATTTAGAATATTGCATACATCATCACATGCACAAATAATAATAATAATTTTCACAAAAACAAAAATAGTAGTAAAACATAAATACCGTCCACGTCGAAACATTCAGTGTCTCCCCTCCCTGACATTCCTGCAAATCAAATATAAACAATATCACAGGAAACTTTCAACCAACGCAACTAATTTGAGCAATCCGTTCAAGCAGCAGATACAGGAAGCCATCTGGATACGCCGCAGTGGGCCAGTTCTAAATCGAGACGAGGGGGCTCAAAGACTCTCGCAAATATATGACCAAGTATTAAACAAAGCGTAGCTGAATCGAGTCATTCGGTACATATATAACAACTATTGTCATACGCTTACAGCGTAGCCGAATCTACATCGATTTTGTGGACAACTCGTACACATTTTACACCTTTGTGTGCATACGCTTCACTGGTCATTTGTCTGATGAAGGTGACAGTGTACATATCGTACTTGTTATCGAAACGTCACATAGAAAGTTTTATTGGTTGTGTAAAAAGAACTTTTCATAATAGAATCATTTCTGTATGCCAAAGTTTTAGACTATAATGTTGGCATTGCCTTTGTCATATTAAGGCACAATGTTGTCGCACCACATCTTAAACTTACCCATGTTTCTACAGCATTCCATTCCGCCATCTAGTAAGACATTTAAACTATGTTACTCGTAAAATATAGTATAGTGAATTGCATGGTAAATTGTTATATCCTTATTTTGTATAAAATAACAAGAAAGAGTGAAAAGAATGAAAGAGTATCTGGGTAGCATCTTTACATCAGTGTTAGAATAGTATTATACTGAGTAAACCAGACAAAATACATAAGAGCATCAATACACAGGTGGGCTACTAGAGTTTTCTGTCCTTCCCACAACAATCTGATTATGTGACAACAGTTTCAAAAGTGATACGACAAATTAAACGGCAGGAACTGAAAAGACATCAAAGCACAAAGAAACAACATGAACTCGAAAATGAGAGGCAGAATCAGGTGGTGCTGCAGAAAGTAAGCGTTTCGTACACATGAAGAGTCACCGGTCATTATGTCTGCTGCTAATTCAAGGAAAGTTGTATCTGATCACTTACCTAAACAATCAGTTTTCAAACACAGATATATCGGAACCAGACCCAGAAAAACAGGCCAATTTAGTCATTATTTTATAGTGAGTCACGCATATTTAGTTTGGCAGTGATTAAATATAATATGCATTTCATGGTAATTTTATATAGTTTTTGTGATAGTGTAAATAAAGTAAATTCTATAATTCACATCACTACAATTTTCTATTTCAGTGACCACGTGCTAATAATTGGACTGATGTTTATTTCATCATTTCAGTGGAATTACTTTTCGCACCATTTTTTGAGTCTGACGTGTTCAGTGATTGATTTGGTTTTATTTTGTTTAACGTCCTATTAACAGCTTACGTCATTTAATGACGTGTGTTGAGTGAATTTGCATGTAGCTAACAAATACCTAGTGTTCAATCGACATCTTCATAAACGTATTTTTACTTTCACTTCGTTAATTACAAAAAATGATATTAAAACCTACCTTCTTTTGGCTTACACTCTACTTCTCCATCTGTAAAATAAAACCAATTAAAACCATTATATCCTTATCATTTCAGGATGTCATCTTCGAAATTAAATGGCTTTATTCTCAATACATGCATCTTCTCTGATCGTTGGATTTTTGTATGTGTTAAAGGTGGCTAATTCATTTGTACATTCAAAACATGAAAAATGAAATTTATTTATAATAAAAAACGAGTTCACTAGTCTAGAAAAAATTGCAGACTCATGCATACCTATGATATCAAAGTATTGTTTTGATTAAACATGAAACTGAATTGCATGGCAGCAAAAGAAATAAAAACCGACTTAGATCTCAAAGTAGTACCTTCATAAGTTTCAATGAACCGGTACAACTATCTTTCTGCCTTGCGATTGGTCAGTTTTTGATATATGGAACCAATTTAATAGATAATAATTCAAGGGTGCAAACAAGTTATGTTTAATGATCAACAGAGCGGAAACCTTTAATAAAAGTAGTACTTATGTTAGCTCAGTCGGTGTCAATCTCATTTAACTCTCGTCTTGAAATTAGTGTCATATTCTCCATTTCTGTTTAAAAATAATAACTAGTTTAAATAATTTACTTATTTAAATTAAAATTTGTTGAAACAACAAGAGAATACCGAACTGCCAACAAAACAAAAATTAAATCTCAAAATCCATAAAACTATGGCAAAACATTCACAAAGATTTTAGGGTTAGGGTAAGGGTTTTTGTATTCTGCTTAAACGACAACACCCGCCCTGTGAATCTATGTCAAATCTAAGTAATGTCGCGTCCTGGGAAAAAACAAGGAGAACTGGGAAATTACATCAAAACAACAAGGCTCACTTATGAGTATAATCAAAAGCAATCAATGTCATATCACACATGATCACATGATGGTGAGCGTAAACCTTTTCAATAGTCATCAGCCTATATTTATGGAAACTTTGTGCTGTAAGTTATTCCGCCAGCAATCGACATCTTCCACAAAAAATATGATGTTCGGAGCAAACTATTGAACTCCAAATCTACGGGATGCAGGGGTGTTTCTTTTCAAAAAGGGAAAGTTCGCTATCGGAAAGTCGAGATGAATCTGTTCATTGCACAGCTTGATAGTAAGCCGTCCCTGTTGATCATGTTGCATTGGTCATTGATTTCAAGTTAAAAAGGGTATATAGTATCGATAAGTCAAGCAATATATTGTTTTTCAAATACAGCACATCGTCGACAATCTATACGTGAAATTGAAGGACTTTTAAACGCTCGGATTACTTGTCCTGAAATGAGATATGTATTATTTCATATTTTATAGGTCGTTTTAGATAAATA
>JAUMHH010184011.1:0-14732 GCA_032359455.1 Chlamys rubida | reverse complement strand
TGTCACATCCAAAAAACATTTAAAATACGGGATATCACGTCAGTTTCCAATCATTCATCAAAATTAATTATTTTTAACACAAATGTAATTCAGGCTTTTCTCATGGTAAGAGTACAATAAAGGAAATTGAGGATATGTAATACCCACATTAAATGGTCTCCCAAATATTTATCACAATGACTACTACAATATTGGCCTGTATAATTCCATAGTGAATACAAGTTAGGAAGGAAAACCAGTGTAGTAAAGGAAGAAAGCCATAGTACCTGCGAGTAGTGAGGGAGACCGAAAACCTTTTTATGGAGGCAGAAGAAATCAAATCTTGACCATTGTTGAATAATATAACAGAATTTAATGTCGTTTTGTAACAGATCTGTCTCAAAAACAACATTTATACAAGTCCTTACATGTAACCACGCCTTCTAAACAAGTCTCAACATGATCAAGATAAGAACTCTGACGTTAAGTATGTTTAATAAATACATCGAAATATTGATGTCTACTAAAAACTACATTTGTCCTGTGTTTAAACGTCATAACATCATATACATGTAGTAGGACACAAATCAGAAACTAGCGTAAAATATATTATGATGTGTACTTTTGGATGTCATATTCACTCAAAATAGGTACACTGCAATTTAAACTTAAATGAAAATTAATTGAAGAGAACAAAAATAAAATACATATCTTTGGAATATCCCCTCGGCTGTGGAAATAAAAATCTACTTATTCAACAGCGACCCAACATTTGTCACGACTTATGGTCACACAGCTGGACTTATATCAGTTTAGCACGGGATATAATATACCTCGAATTACATATCACCTTCCTGACGCCATATACCATTTAACGCAGAACAAAATACACGTTATCTATTAGTTTACAAAGTCTTTTTCATTATATATCATCTAAACACGTACATAAGGGTACACGAGACAGAAGAAAGAAAACGCCATGCTATTGTCAGTACTCCCGAACTCATTTGTATCTAATTAATTAACGACAATTGATTGATTGACTTTACCATTATTTACATAATAAAAAGAGGATTTAAAAGGACAGCGCTGTAATAATATAACCAGAAACAGTCATATATTTCTGCATAGATTCAAAAAACATAATACAAACAATGATTTGACGCCTAATTTAGTAACTATAGCATTTAACCACTGAATATTTGATTTACTAACGTGGGTTACACATGCGTGGCCCATTGTAACATATCTACGACGTAATAGAAATATACGAGTCCGGACATGTTACTACACCTACTAAACAGGTCTCAACATGATTTAGATCGTTACTCTGACGTAAGCTAAAATTTTCTATAAATACACCAAAATGGTCATGGATACTGATAAGTACACATAACTTATCACTATCTGTGAAACTTCATACAGTTGTATAAGAAACAAAATAATGTAAAATATATACTGAATTGTATTGCATTTTTTGGACGTCATGGTCATACAAAATAGTCGTTTAAGTAAACAAACTTTATCAAAACTGTACAATTATATTAGCATGTATATTATCACATTATATCACAGGAAAGCCCGACATTACCGACACTCGCATGTATTTAGATTGATCTTAATATGTTGTGTCTTCTCCAACAGCCTATTTTACTGTCTTTAATCCTACATACCATCATCACTGAAAAACTTACAGCTTCTCGTGATGTCGGTAAAGTTATGTTTCGTTATAGGTTACATCGTAAGGAGTCTTCTAATATAAAAATACAGTTAAGGAAAATAATAATTTAGTTATACTTTGGATTTAGCAAATACTGATAAAGATTAAGGAGTGTTTTTAGTGATTCATAAATGACTAGCAATTTTGGAAAAGAAATCGATATATTCGACATATGACTTCTTCGGAAATCCAGGAGTTCCGTTTTCAATATATGAAACATGTCTTTTCTACAACCTCGAGATATGGCATGTGTAGAGAGGATATGTGTATCGTGAACGAAACCCATTGACTTTGAATATGGAGACATTCCTTATATATACCACATATCGGGTAGCCATGGTGCTCCCTGCTAATTATCTTTTTACTGGAATTTTCCCGAAATTCAGGTTAATTATTCATTTACGAGATTATGTTTACCAAAATACCAGACAGGATGGATAATTATGTCTTTTTTTTCTGAAAAGTTTTAAATAGATCTTGTCTATTTATATGATAAGTCAGAAACACGCACGTATGGCGTGTAGATATAAATACTTGCACATTATAAATAACAGTTTGTCATAATGAGTAAGTATGATGTGTAGTTAAAAATACTGTAATTTTTGCACCGCCCGTCAGAATGAGGAAGATAACTAGTGGTTGCATTGACTGACCTCTACTTAGGATACCTGCTTTATCAATGTAGTAATTAATTAATTAGACTAGCATTTAAGCAACGCTCTCTGTCGTTATAGTTCTACATTTATATATATCGTGTGTGTGTGCGCATGTTTCCATAGTGTGTTAATGTATCAATTTACAATTGTCACTCTCCTGAACAACTGCATGAACTTTGTACAAATTGTAACTACAAATGTATCATGTTATATGTAATGTATCTTATAAGCCGTAAGGCTTGCAGAATAAATTAGTTGAAATTGTATGGAAACCAGAATAATAACGTTTATCCAGGGACTAGCGAAAAATCAGCTGTTAATGTTGTTTGCAATTTCCATGATTATTCAGTTTGTGAATACACAGAAAACCATCTTCGATACTCCAGCGGTTAAGTTCACTTTCGCTCTCCGCACTCCTTGACAAATTGAAGGCATGTGGTTAGGTATTTGATTGGTCTCAGGCAAAATATAAACCTTACCAATCGCTTGGCTGATACCTGTCTTTTGAAGATGACAGAGGAACGACAACCGATTTCAAAACCAGGCAATTTTACATCTATGCAACCGACACATTCAAATCTTCTCGTCTCATACACAAAGTGGTGCACACTGAAGCCCTCGATCTTGCTATGACATATTTCAGGGGTGCAGTGTAAATGAGAGTAACCCCTGGAGTATCGAGGATGACAAAATACAAAACATCTCCAAAATATAACACGTAAATAGTGCCACCACGATAATTTTCTCAGAAACCTATATGCTACATAAGCTAACTTTCAGGAAGTACAAATTTACCAGATTGAATCGTTTGAGGCTACTTCTTACAGGGAATTCCCCAAACAAGTTATATAAGCCTACATACAAAATGTATCTTATATCGCTCTACTTGGTATATACCATTCTATTAACTTCAACATACTCAATATCCGTGCTAATGCGCCATACTCACCATTACACTTCACACATCATACTGATTGTTCTACATACTACACAATACTCAGTGCGTTCGAGGAAAACATAATGCATCTGCTATATCACACTCTATGATTGTATGAGGCAACTAATTTCATTACCTTCCTCAAAAAGAAATATTTTTGTCAGAATCCCCTGCTAAGGATATATTTAATTATTCTATTCATCCTTTGCGATACACTTATTTTTGTGGTAATTCTTACCCTTATCCATTTTCTTTCGTCTGGTTCGGTTCGACCTTTTTGCTTTGATTGGCCGTTTCAAATATATAAACAAACAAACAATATACTTACTTCCCCGAAGTTAATGAGATATCCAATGGTAAATGCTAAAGGGTAGGGTATCAGTGGAGATACCTCTGTTCTCACAAACTTTAAACGGATCAGTCTATTAGTGTAGTCGTATAATAGAGACATTGTACCATTTATGTCTTCTGACTCACACTTGCATTTTGTTCGTTTAAGACAATCCCGCACCCAAGGAAAACAGTTCCTACAAACTGATTTGGTACACAACATATCGCACCTGCATAACAGCTGCTGACATACCGAACCAAACCCACATGTTGACAATCCTATCGTCTGCTATCAAAGTCTAATTAAAGTTATTGACGCCCGCTAAAATACCTTTGTTCTGATATGATAATTTATGTGTTGTAGGTACATGTATGTAACACTGTTTTTTATTATAAAATTTTCACTATTATGTTATCAATATATATAAATACCCGTGTCGTTATAATACCAACAAGTTGAAGTTTATTAATATGTCTTTATTTAAAGCCGTGTCAGAATACGATCGAGAAATTATGTTTATATGATATTTGATTTGTTTTGACCTCCTCAAATCGGACTTGGGAAATTATTTTCAACACATCTAGCGCCCATGACGCTGTTAGATCTGCCTTGCATATGATCACCAAGAACTGCTAGAAAGGAAGCATTTTGACAAATGAATAGCTAAGAAAAAAACAAGTTTCAGTTTATATTGCAAGATATCAGCTACAGTTGTAAGTTGTAAACCAACAACAGACATAACACATTTCTAAATAAATTGAAAAACTTCTTATTGAAATACTAGACACAAAAAACAAAAATTGACAGCTATAACACCAGCCACAGAGCCCTGAAACACATAGGGATAATATGTTCCTTCCAAAGTATTTGTCACTTTTCATGCAAAAGATACATTGTTTCAGTTATTGGATTCCTATGACCTCGCAGTCTTCACAACGCCTGCGGCGCCAGATTTTGCTCCGATTTTCATTTACAAATGGTCAGATACATTTATAAAATGCCAATAAATCAGAGCAGTACATATTTACAGTCGTTGAAAAAGGTATTCGAGAAAATTAGGTACAGATTTCTTACATCACTGACGAAAATATTTATGTCACTTACTGAAGCAAACACAGCATACCAACAAATATGGTATATTCAATAGTAGTGCCCATACTCCATCTTAACCATTTCAGGCCAAACATCTCACCATCTACTTGATACAAACAATCTGTGTAACACATTACCTGGTTGTTACATTGTATACATTAATGAGACAACTCATGTGAGGGCCTCCTGCAGACACGTGGTCTGATCGTCCCTGTCCTCAGCAGATAACATTAATAAATATATTTCATCAATTAAAATTCTGTTTTTCTTGTCTATTAAGTGGATAACCGACCACACCTGTCGTTTATACATTTACTAACGTGTTGTTCTGTTTAACTTATTTGATTTTAAGAATTTAGTCATAAATAAATAATATAAGACTCATGTCCATGGGTGTAGAATAGGGAAATTCCACCCACGGGATTTTCAAATTTGGCAAAACCCTCAGCTTTAGAGTATTATTCTCTCATTCCAACCACAAGAATAAGCTCAGAAACCCCGGAAATGCGTTTGGACTGGCCACCATTTTGAAAATACTAATTTTCCCCTGAGCTTTCTAGACGAATACGAATCCCTTTTTTGCAAACACTGTTTGCACAGAAAAATTAATCACATCTTTCTAACGTGTACGGTTAATATATCGTAAAAGGTTTTACTTTCATTACGTCGCCTTTTTCGCATTGCGGCATCGGAGAGTTCCAAATTCGTGACGTCTCGTCATTGTTGAGACAATGTGACGTGACGTCACGTGAAATGGAGTGTAAGATAGAAATTTCCTACAACCCTTTCTTACCCTGGGCAGCTCTATCTTACACATAGGGAAATGAGAGAAACAAATATACGTCATACTCACCTTTCCAAAGTCGCTGAGGTAAATTGTGTTGTATGTTTCGGGTTTAGGTAATAGTGGGGATACCTCTGTTCCCGCTAATTTTAAGAGAAGACGTCTGTTGGTGTAGTCGTATGAGAGCGCCACTGTACCATTGATGTAAGAGTAAGCTGTACGGGGAGACTTTTGACTTGCTCCTGCTTTTCTATCGATAAACACGTTCCCGTATCCTACGAAAGCAGTTCCTTCGAACTGATCAGGTGCACAGCATATTTCCTCTGCATGTAACGGCTTCTTACATATCAGAATCAAAGCAACTGTTGACAAACCAAACCAGACCCGCATCTTGACTAATATTGCAATCCTGTTGTATGTTATTAACAAATACTTATACAGTACAGTTATCGGCGCCAGCTAGAATCCTTTTATTCATGTATGATAATAAAGATACTATGAGTACTGAACACAATGCTATCAGTTGTTTATGAAGATAACAGCAATACTATCTGTCGTTCTATTCACGTTCTACCTGAGATATAGTATCAACAATTCAATCAAGATACGGCGTGTCATATATATAAACTAGATATATTTATTACTACTTTGATTTTATTTGTTGATGTCAGTTTAAGAGAGGTTTTTGCTTAACTTCGGGAGCCCGCCGTTCAATTTAAGCTTCGACACTGTGCATTGATCATGTTGTCTGTACCGTCAGGTCAATTACCCGAATGATAACATACCTTTACGTGTAATAAAGGGCAGCTAGATACTACTCCACCTGTATGGGAGAGAAATGATGTAATACTGTAAAGAAATCTAATATACACAAATTTAACAAAAAAATAAAAAAAAATATCAATAGCTCTGGAATGTGTTAACATTAAGTATTAAGAACTGTTTTATTACTTCAGCTATCTAGCTGGTACATGTATATTACTGATCATGAGGATTTAGTTTTTTTGTTTAACGTCCAATTAACAGCTGTGGTCATTTAAGGATATGCCTCAATGAGATGTGTATGCGTGTATGTGTGTATGTGTGCTGAAGGCAGAGTATGTTGGTGAAATTGCCTCCTTGTGATACCGCAGATCTGATGCCGAATTTATAGTGTTGTCTCACTGTAATATCATGCCGAAGGCACCCAGCATGGCATTCCGTCCGGTCACATTATGCTGACAACGGGTGAAATAGTTGCCCTTTCCCTTAATGGTGAACGTTAAGCAGGGAATAAGAACTTCCGTTTTAAGGACTCTGGTATGTCCCGGCCTTGGGACAGAACCCATTGCCTACTCCACCTGGGCGAATGATCAACACCAAATCCAAAAAAGAGAGGTATTGCAAAGCGAGGCGCTAGAAAATGAATATAGGTGCAGCAGATCTGTTTGGTCGCTTTTGTGTCCCTGAATAGAAGGCATGAAAGCCAATCCACAATTCTGCAGGGGGTTCTCGCATTAGTCGCCTCTTACGATACATGCCGTGTATTCTGTTTTGGATCTCCGACCCGCAGAGATGGATCATGAGGAAGATGGACATAGGACAATATTGACATGAACGGTTTTCTAATCCTTTTATTATAAGTTTAAATTTATGTATAAATTATTTACAAGATATGCATTGTTTAAACTAAATTTCGATTGATCTGCTGGGAATAACAGTTTTCCTTCTTTCAGAAGATCGCGTTTAGATATGAAATAAGACATTATTTATCCGACATTTGATTTAATAAATGTCTTTGACAACTTGTTTGAATAACATATATATGTAATACTTTTTGGTAACTCGTGAAATGTTATTTTGTTATATCACTTACATGAATGCATTTACCAACATAAGCACTTCAAAAAATATTGATGTGTTCCGCCACTTGAATACGTTACACCCTGTACACTGTGTATATGGTATTCTCTGATATGAAACATAGCACTTATATTAAGTTAAAACATATAGCTTAACTGTAATACAATAAACATGTTTACTTTGAGAGATTCGCATCCTTTAACATAGAAGTGGCTATTTAAAAACCAAGAGCCATGTATCCCTTGCGGTGTGTACTGTGTGTCTAAGTTGTATCCCATTTCACATACTTAGTACTGTTTACAAATATGTACGTCAGGGAAAATGTTTGCTTGCAACGATTAAGAACCGGCACCAGATATGTAACAAATAATTAACCAAGCAGATACAAGAAGGCAGGTTACATTAATCAAATATGATCCAGACTTTATAAAAGAAACGTTTTTCATACAAGTTAGCATTTAACTACATGTATGTTGATATGGCATTTACAGTCTCAATGAATACACATCTTTGTTGCGCGCATGAACATTTGTTTGATAACAAAACTGTATCATTTGTATCAGATTATATTTGCCAAATCAAAACAGTTCAATGTGTTTATTTACCATTTAAGAGTATTTTAATATCATAAATTAATTAAAATATTTTTTATCAAAATGCTGGTTATAGTTCAAATTAGTGAAGGTATTGTATATGCTTGTGCATTGAATAGTACATCCCTCTTCTTAAAAGGGTAAATGGTTTCAAACTTTACGGTTATTAGGTCATAGCAATGATGACGTCAACACGTGAATGCCACCTGGATTGGGTAGGTTTACAGCGACATACAGTGGTAAACATACGACTTGTTTAATATTAACAATACTTACATATATACCTTTAAGAGGAATTGAGAAATAATTTTGAACTGAATATAATAAATATATGCAAAATTGACTGCACGTAATAAATAGCTGGACGATTAATGTATTGTTCATATCAGTTGGTTGCGTATATTTAATTGTAATAATAATAAGTTTTGTATATACCCTTTAAAAAAGCATTTCGTGGACTTCAGCTTAGTGCCAAAGTTTGTTTCGTTACATGTATATAAGATAAAACTCGAAAAGCATAGAAAAAAGACCTAGACACATCTGTTAGACATGTATTCCCTCTTGGCCTTGAAAAACTAGTTTCATTTTTTGATAATTATCTATCACTAGTACATATAACAATGGCTTTGATCCAATTGACCTATATATAGCAACAGTGACATTGACGTTCACCTTGGTACCACGGAATACGACCTCGTGGCCTCTGTATAAACTTTGAAACAAATCTATTATGAACTCTTTTTTCGGCAACGTAAGAAAGAGTTGTTTCCCTTTTAATGTAGTGATTCTAATGCAACCAATTTCTATAAACTTGTAACGTTTAAATAGCTTAAAATCATAATCTTACTGGAAATTCGTCACGTTCCTTCCTTATCAATATCATACAATTCGTGTGGATTTTCATTCGCTGTTTCAGTGATTCGTTGTTCTCCGCTTTCGCTTTTTGTTTTGGCTTACCAGGAAATGTTGTAAACCGGATCGAGAGGATCGTCAGTATAATATAGTCCTGAGACAGACGTAAGTATGAATTTAGCATTTATTTTATGATTAATGATGTTTTCTAATACAATTATTTGTTGTGTGTATTAATGAAGTTTTTGGGATTATTTGCTGTGTGTAGCCAATTATGCATGCCTACAGCGATCAGGCGATGACTCAAGTAGAGAGGACTTTGCACATTGTGAAGGGGCGGGTGGCGGGTGTTTAGATTTCAGATGACTTCCGTGATAGATCTCATATTATAATGTATATTCGTTGCATTATTTAAGAGTCACAAAAAGTGAAATACTGCGTTTGCTAATGTCAAGTAATGCACCTCTAACTTCAATTGTGGTTTCAGCTTTTTTCCTGTAAGTGTGTGCATGTACATAACAGCCAATCATATTTCAAGCGATCAAGTTCAATATCACCGGGTTGTGGCTGGATTTAAAAAACCAAGCATGTACTTTTACTTTTATTCTCAGGAAAACCCAATAAGATTTTGTAAACCAGTAGGTTTTTAAAACCCAGCATTCAATGTTATTACCAAAACATTTTGTATTTATAAATTTATAAATCAATCATATTCTGTCCGAAAATCATGTGCACGCAAGCTTGGTTATTTGTTTAACTAAACGTGAAACAACCAATTAGAATTGAAGAATTCTGAATCAAAATTGGCCAACCAGATGGAAAGGTTAATGTATATGATGAGCTCCAGTCAGTGACATAATTACTTCAGTAAATTATGAAATATTGCTGAAAAGCTTATTGGGTTGTTAGAGATATTTTTATAATTAATTAAAGACGAGAAGTCAAGTTAGCTAAACATATATGTGTGTTTAGTAAGGAAAGGAATTAATTCCAATGTATAAGTTAGATCGGAATATGTAAAATTATTTTTAATATTATGTGGCTGTAACTAATCAAAACCCAGACTATGCTAGTATTCTCGACGTTTTTGTCATTAATCATATTATAGTACCATGTTTTGCAATTCATTGTACTTTTTAATTTCAATCCGCTTACAAGTCCTGCGATTCAACACTGCATACATGGTATTTCTAGTTATATACTGAAATACAATAAATCCAAAGCAATTATAAAATGAATGCATGACAAACAACTTTTTGCAAAGTAAATTGGTTACCATAAATGTAAGAACAAAAATTATACTCACAATAGTTACTGTCAATAACTTATGAAAAAACCTAGTCTACTTCTCTAAAAGAAAAGATAATGAATAAGATTACAAACTCTCATCATACATTTAATATTTACCTTTGTGAAAGTGTTATTAAACTATAGATTGTCACTGATTTAAATTGGTTATCTCAGATGTGTACAACTATGTACATGTAGAATGTATATCCAGTACACAGAAATTAACATCAGGTAATAAGATGAAATATATTTTCAGTTATTGGAGTAGCCACATTTAGAATATTGTCAGGACCAGGATGTGTCAAGTAATCAGTGACCAGGTCTATCTAAAGTTATAAAACGAACAACATAGACACAAGGAAATTTAAGACATTTTAAAATGAAACAGGTCATCTGAGATAAACTCTTAAGTCAGCGCCTGGTTTTAAATACGTGGTTTCGAGTTACTGATAATGCTGCAGGTGTGCAAAACGTCAGCCAGGTAAATGATATATGTTCCCGCTTTTGGTACACAAAACACATGTACATATATAAGTTGTGAAGATTACACTTGGATTTAGGTTCACGCTGTGATTACAATCTTTATAATAATATAAAGGCTTTATTTATTCTTGATAACATATTGAGCATGAAGCTCATCTTATATATGGTCAAGACACAATGTATGATAAAATGTACAATATTTACAGCTGTGGGTGACTGGATATAAACTCGTCTAGTACACGCACTTCATTTGCTGTCAATCAAATCCTCTACAGCACAGTACGAATTGTATCGTGATATCTTTCCACTCGCTGGGCTCTTCCGGAAGATTCAACAATTGGAATGATATACAACTAAAATATTTTTTAACGTATACACTTATGACTAACATAGGAAGCTGTCTTAAAGTTAACAAGGCATCACAAGTGATACAAATCCTCTCGCATTCACACATTGTGACATATGTTAGAGGAAATGAAGTCGCAAGAGCGATGACAAAGTTTTTTCTAAAAAAAAGTAACAATGACCTTGACCTTCAACGTAGAATGCCGAAAGGATGTTCAAGGCATTGCCTTATCAAACACTTGTATGAAGTTTCATGAAATTTCATTAAGGAATGAAGTCGGTAAAGCGATGACAAAAATAGTAACAGTGACCTTGACCTTCAACGTAGAAACCTGAAACGCGAATGTTGTCACGGCATTGCCATACCAAACACTTGTATGACGTTTCATGAAATTCCTTTGAGGAATGAAGTCGGTAAAGCGAGGACAAAGAGTGCAACATACGTACGTACGGGCGGAATCCTATATCCCCTCGAACTTTCGTTGCGAGGGGATACTTGCTGTTTGTTGTTATTTTTATGCCAACTGCAAATACTGAAAGAAATTATTTAAATATAATCCCTTTCATCACTGAAAGGTGACACACACACATCAACCACACATCAACCCACACATCACCCACAAACACTAACAATTACATATGCAAATATGTGCCAAGTTTGTTTGGTACACGAACAGCTGTTGAAAACTTATTTAGGATGTTTCGAAAACGTCTTTTTCCATTGCCAAGCAAAGAGTGCAAATGACCTGTGTCGCGACTCTAAACCACTAAAAACAACCTACTAAGCCACAAGGCACCGAGTCAGTTAAGTCAAATGTCTGAAAATATAGTGAAAGTTCGTACAAATAATACCCTTTTACTGCTGGCAGGCAAGGGACGGAAAACATGTTTATCCATTCCGCCTCTTAGTGGATATTTAAATGGGGTCATAAAGATGATACTGCTGGTGTCCTCCTTGTCTCTGTTCATCGATTTCCCCTGCTGCCCTCCTAACCAAGATGGATTCTAGATGTGGTTGTGTATGTTAGTATGGTTAATAAATGGGTACTTCAGTGTTACTAAACATAGATAGTCTCGCATTTATGATGGTTGCTCTCTACAAAAACATGATAAGTATGAGAATTTATTAATGAAAATGCAGCAGTCGTAAATTTGACAATCGCTTGGTAGAATTTAAAGGGCTTTAAAATATTATCTATGTCGGTTTGCTTCTTATTTTGCCAATACAGTACAATGGGCGGCCACCGTCAGTTGTAAAAATATCCCATGGGGAAACTAATATCTTTATTAAATGGTCAAATATGCGCAAGTCTATGAGAACATTGACCTCTTACATTTGTTCTGGCTCCATATACTGTACCTTTTTGCAGTTAACACAATGACGACCAAGCTAACGCAGACCCACGAAGATCAACTTTCCAAATGGATTGACCCGTCAAAATACCATGAGTTTACTTTACTGTACAAGATTAGCCGTGACGGATGTAAAGCTCAGACCTTCCATCGTTTCTGTGACAACAAAGGGCCGACAGTCACCGTTCTATACAATACAAACAACTCAGTGTACGGAGGGTACACTGCTGCTAACTGGAATGCCAACAGTTCATATATAACCGATGCATATGCATTCTTGTTTAAGCTAGAGTATAACGGTACAGCACACCCAATGAAGTTTACAAACACAAGAAGCGGCACAAACGCGATCTACGGGAATGCAGGTTATGGGCCAACATTTGGAGATGGGCATGACTTGCACTGCTTCAGTGGAACTGTAAATAAATACCAAAATTATTTTCGATTGAATGGTTCTGCTAATGTAGGCTTTACGTACAAAATGCAGAGACAAAACTACAACACTATGATGAACGGTCACCTACATGTACTGGATCTGGATGTTTATAGTGTTCGAGGTACATGTAGTTGTTTAATTGAACATGGGGCTTAAACTGTCATATCACATACGTATAATACGATATCATCGATTGTTTAACTCATCAGTGTCCTATCAAAACTGTTAGGAAAACAAAAGGGTACGTCGTGCAGATTACCACTTTTCTACTGTCTTGTAACTTAGTATTAACTAGTGATATTAAAAATATATAGATTTATCATATTCAAAAAAGTAAAGATTACATGGTAATATACATTGTATATTAATGCATTAGATGGGAACTTGGTGACAACATTTGTTTTGATTTTGGTCGAAAACTAGTTTTTTGTTGTAAGGATATCTTTACAGCATAAATAATAATTGTCAGAGTTTATCGAAAGAAAAGCAATTATAATCGTTGTTCAGACAATTTTGAGAAATTCTGAATAAGACTTGATATTATTGGAGGACTGAAAAAACGGATTTTGGCAAACGAAAAAAAAATGCTAGCAAACAGGATACAAAGACAATGTTTAACAACCAATCCAGGAAATTGTATTATTTCTATTTATGTATTTATTCATTTTTTGCAAACGGCTGTTGGAATTAAGAAGAATATATAATAGACATCCCAATCACTTACGTTTAATGGAAATGAACTCATACCAAAATAAAATATCTACACAAAAAAATCAATATAATTAAAAATGAATCAACGATACGGATATAACAAACTAAAATACCAAATACTTGTCTTCATAAAGCTACACGATACCAATGCCATTGCAACGCTATAACAAGATAATGACCAAGGAACAACAAGATAGTAACAACGCCATAACAAGGACATGACAACGCGATATAAAGATAATAACCACGAGATAGCAAGATAATAACCACGAGATATCAAGATAATAACCACGAGATAACAAAGTAATGACCACGCGATAAAAAGTAAATAACCACGCGATAACTAGGTATTGATCACGAAGTAACAAGGTGATAACAATGCGAGTACAAGGTAATGAAAACGCGATACTAAGGTAATTACCATGCGATTAAAAGGTTATTACCAGGCAACTTACAATTTGAAACTTTTATGTGATTAACCTTTTTATCAACTTTTGTATAACCTTATATATTGAAATACGAAAAGAACTTACTATCTATCAAGCTTCTTACACTTACAGGCAGTGCATGGCCACTAACATCTCTTGTTAGTTGCCTCGGTAAGATTTTTACCTCTATTCTTAATCAAAGACTTAATGAATTTGACAGAACTTATTGTAAGATTTCTGACGCTCAATTTGGTTTTAAAAAGAAAATGTCTACTGTTGATGCCATTTTTATATTGCATTTTTTAATAAGGAAAACACTTAAGAAACGAAAAAGGCTGTATTGCTGTTTTATTGATTATAGAAAGGCATTTGATTTCGTGAATCGTCAAAAATTATGGTACAAATTGTTAAGAGAAGGTATTGATAGTAAAATGTTAACTATAATAAGATCTTTATATGAAACAATTAAATGTTGTGTGAAGTATGAAGGAAAATTGTCAAACTTCTTCACTTGTAAAAACGGATTATTCAAGGGAAAAATTCTGTCGCCAATTTTATTTTTTATGTAAATGATTATGAAATGCACTTTTTAGAAGAAAATTGTCCATCTATTGAAATACAGTTACTCAATTTGTTCCTAATAATGAACGCTGATGACATGATTATTGTAGCAGAAACTCCCGAAGGTCTTCAAAAGATGCTAGATTCTCTTTTAAATTATACTAATAAGTGGGATTTAACAGTGAATACTGATAAGACTAAAGTGATTGTTTTTAGAAATGGTGATAAATTGAGTAACAATGAATGCTGGATATATAATGGGGTCCATTTAGACATTGTAGATGAGTTTAATTACCTTGGCGTTTTATTGAATTATAACGGAAAGTTTCGTAAAACGCA
>JAUMHH010184000.1:0-14733 GCA_032359455.1 Chlamys rubida | reverse complement strand
TTGTATTGAAATTGGGAATAAATTCCTCAGTTTTTGGTCATTTTGGGAAAATAAGGCACTTTTTAGCTAGGGGAAACATGTACAGCCTGTATTTGGCAGTAAAACTGAGCAAAAATTATCACTGTATGATATATACTGTATATCATCAAGAGAGGGTCTACCTTAAACGACTCATTATACTTATTTAACCACAATATTTGAATTATAGATTTCTAATACAGATTTTACCTGTATATGTTATACCATAACACTAACTTATCTTTTACCTGTCTGTAGACACTCGTTGAATTTTCCAATCTAGCTCTATAATAATCAATCAAAACGAGAAATAGTGATCATGTGCTAGTGAACATGTACGCATATTTACTGTCCCATCTTTATACATCTCAGCTGTCGTGAGGACGTCAAATCGTGAACAAAACAAAACAAATAAATCTGACAGGTGGTCATACATTACAGAAAAGATCTTTACAAAGTGTTTATGATTTTTGTTTTCATCATTTAAAAATATTTTATTAAATCAAATGATTCAATGGGAATCGGGCAACAGGCTATGCCTATACAAGCCCTCTCCCTTAGTGTTTATGATGAGGATGATATGCGGAAACACCTTAGAGACCTAGCTTTCAGAAGTCCAGCGGTTCAGGCTTATATCTCCATATGACGTAAATGATGATCACAACTTCTTTTTTTATATTCTTTTAATACTAATATCATTCAGATTTATTTAAACACAGTGGGATACCACGTTACTTAACATTCAGACATTAATAATGTGGGACCCACATACTAGGCTGGGTAGATGTGTATATATATAGGTTCTGCTTCAATGACTTGAACACAATGTTTCAACTACTACATATACATACATGTACTACACTAGGATTCTGTAACAGAGGAAAACAACAGTCTACCTTCCAGAAACCTGACGCCTGATATCAAGACGGCGATCACAGGTGTAAACTTTTTAAAGGACCTTTAAAATACAGGAAACCTTCAAGCTATTTAAAACCTTGCATTATTTATACATACTGGTCAGATATGGTACAATGATGTCACGATTTAAACTTCCTGTTTTCCTGAGGACGGACACCCCAAAAGGTGTAATACACAAACAAACATCAGCAACACAATACGTTAAATTTAGAATGTATTCATCACATTTCTTTTGAGAGACTTTATATTTAATATACATATATAACATTTACTATACTGTAGCTTTGTACATTCAAATATCTTAAACTCAAATTCTATATAATAACAATCTATGATTCTATTCCCTCTACAGCAGGCACAACACTAGAGAGTGCCTCTCTAACTTTTTATACACAACGACATCCCCTCTATTTCATTTAGATATTATTGTAGTGTGACTAGGCGAATCAACTTATTCACCCCTGAAGACACATTTGAACTCTTCCAATTCAAAGATTGGAATAGTTCATAATGAAATTTCAGGGGTGAATGAGTTAAGGTACTATACCTTTGACCAGCAGTTAGCTAAGTTGGTTAAGGGTTGGGTTTGGTTTGTTTGTGTTTTACGTCCTATTAACATCTATGGTCATTTAAGGAGGTGCCAGGTTTTGGTGGTGGAGGAAAGCCGGAGTTCCCGGAGAAAAACCACCAACCTACGGCCAGTACCTGGCGACTGCCCCATGTACGTCTCGAACGCACACCCCTTCAGTGGAGGGCTTAAGTGGTTGCAGAATGTCAGACACTTTAACCACTTGGCCACCGAGGCCCCAGTTGGTTAAGCGCAACAGTTTAATGATCAGAGGTCCAGGGTTTGAATCCCTGTTGCATTATTACATTCATAACACTGTTGATTCATCTTTTTTTTATCTTTATAATTTTTCATGACACTTCTGTAAGGTATAATTGTTCTCTTTACATTAATGATTCATACAATCTATAGTTATGATGATTTTTTTTTCTTTACATTTTCAGGAAGTGGTGCGATAAATATCCTTAATCCAGATCAGATATCCATAAAAAAAACAAAGTTGTTCAAAGTCTGATCATAATTGGAGCTTAACTAGTGGATAACACAAATATTCAAAAAGCTGTTTTTGATCTCCAATACATATTGTAGTCTAGTTTGGAATTTCAATCTTTTTGAACATATCTTGGACGAAAGTTTGTATGTAAGCTATAAGCAAGTATTGTACAGATGCATTGTGGTTAGACAAATTCACTACTTCAATCATTTGGCAAAATTGAAAACAAATCAATATTCACAAATGATTGTATGCAGCTTAAACAACATCATGACAAAATCCTTAAGAATCAGATTTTTCTGATATGTGACTAATTATCCCCATTGAGCTTTTCTAAGAGGTTCTACAATTCATAGAATTTTGGCCTTTTACAAATTAGTTTTATAAATGTACCGATACTGTATATATATATTTTCTGTCATCTTGAGGAAGAGAGATACAACTAGGACACAGTTGTGGCTGAAACCCCAATCTTCTCCGTTACCCACATTCTCCACATCCTACTAGAACTGAAGTGGTGTGAAGTGGCCCCACTCAAGGTCCTGTCCATTCATGTATGTGTATCAAACTAGAGTATCTTATAGTTGGTGTGTCATATAGAAATAATGTGCATATATGCTTATTTTTTTAGAGTCATATTGTAATCCGAATTACAACGGAAATGACCTCTTGTTAAGGAAAACTTGAATTCTGAGTAAGTAACCGTAACCCTACGCAATGTCATAAAAGATATCTACTTCATACAAAAGAGCAACACATAACGTATATCAGGTATTTTTCATAGTACAGTATCTAATTTAACCAAACAGAAATAGAAAAGTGAAATCAACAGTTGATTATCATGTTTGCGATGTTTGCATTGCCACATTGGTTTATCTAAATGACCCCAACACAAATACCCAGCTCTTGTATTCTGGTTTATCTAAATGACCCCAACACAAATACCCAGCTCTGGTATTCTGGTTCATCTAAATGCCCCCAACACAAATACCCAGCTCTTGTATTCTGCCATGTCTCTGACTAAAACTTGGTGAAGCAACACTTTTAAAAACTGTATCTTTAATTTAGTCCTCCTAACAAGCTCAATCTAAATTATTGCTGAGATTCTTACATAACATACATATAAACATGTATATATACATGTACATTATTGTGTTGTTCATTTTTATAAGGAAGGAAAAGGCCGGTCCTATTTTGGCGGCTCTAGATCTGTGCTTGACATATTATGCCTGAAAGGTCAGGGAGGGTTAGGGTTCATGCATGGTACTATTTGGTGCCATTTAAGCAAAGACGATAATCAACCTTTCTGGAACAATGGAATCAGCTGTTTTTGTCTTCTTTCAGAAACAATTTATCTAATTTTTAACACCAATGTTATATTATTTACCATCTCCTTGATTAATTGATATATAAATAAACTTTAAATAGGAAAATTATTTACCTGAAACAAATGATAAGTAAATCCTTTCCTGCAATCTAACTAAAGTTAGACTCGTAATTTTACTCCTACTACCGATACACGTACTCCAATGCAAGCAAAATTGCAAGTCTAATATTAATTAGATTGTTTTCATACCTTTTATTCTAGTTTAAGAAAAAGATATTTGTCACACTGAAAAGTTAGTTCGGATTGATGATAAATACTTTGAACTGCAGCTGACACAAACATGTTTTACGGGCTTCACTCTATGTCACAAGTAAAATGCAATTTTTGACCGTAAAACTACCAAAACATGCTCACGAATTTGATAATACAAGGCTTGGGCGTTATCCCTTAAATTTTTATCATTCTATATACATGTATCTACAGTATGTCTTCTGTTCCTGACAATAAATTGAGGTGTTGGGTTTTACCTAGGTTACACAGACATCAGGAACAACTTTCCTGAGATAATGATTGGTTCAAAAAAAGTACAGGTACATGAAAATCTTATCATTAAAACAATTTTCTTAACCAATCAAAATTCAGAGAAAGTCATCAGGGAACTGCTTTTTTATTTTTATTCACAACGTTTATATCCTTTGCCTTTAAACTAATTTGTGCATTTGGTATTACTTTTGGTTCATAAAAAATTGACAGAAATGAAGAATTTTGTATAAAAATCAGGCACATACATGTATAGCTGCCTATATGCTGATATGCACTAGGTGAATCCACCAAATTTTCAAACAGTTAAAATGAAACAAAAACACTGCTTGTTGTAACCCCTTGCCCCCACCACCACCAAGGCCCTGTCCTAGTCCTGCTTCTAAATTAATTCACTCTGAACAAGGGCTACATGTAGCTACACCCCTGTAAATGAGAACAGGTATGAAAGGTAATATGCATTGATCGACAGGAGAAAAATGTTTGGATCGAGTTCAGTTGCTAGATGGGTCTAATAAAAGTCTGAGTCATTCTTCTTTCCGTATCAAATTATTATGGTACCGCATAGATTTTATTAACAATGTATACTGAATGACAGTTTGAGAGAAAGTAGTTGTTTACATTCTATTTACAAGCTGTGTAATTATGACACAATTAGTAGTTTAATTAATGACCAATGAATGAATACTGTTTCCAAAATTGCAAGAGCGTGATAAAGTAACTAAAAGTGACAATACTTAAGATATATCATATCCATATACAGGGATAACAATACACATACAATGCTAATAATCTAAAGGCTTTATCATTAGAGCTGCAGATTCAAACAGTATAATCTGTCTATCTGTCTGATATCTGTCAAGTTGCGGTGCGTCAAGTGGTTCACAAGTTTATTCAGTGTAAACCCAATGCAGGTGACATTTAATTGAAATGTCAACTGTCAGACAATCCGTGTATAAGACATATCAGAATTGTACATCCCCACCATACTATGAATGAACAGTACTAGTATGTGTGAGAACACATGTTGCTGCCACTGAGGGAAGCAACGGCCAATACACGTTGGTGCGTGACCAACATTTTACACACAGTTTAGAAATAAATATGACAATTCAGTAATTTGAACGAATAGACAAATCTCTACTTACCGACTCCATATTTCTTCCTTGACGGGCGCCAATTATGTTCGGCCATTGCAAGAGGTTCGAACTGGGTACTTCCTGATCTCACAAATCTAGTCTGCTTTGCGTTAATATGATGTTGTGATCATGTGATCTCCTTCATGACCTTAAACTGAGGTGAAGGGTGAAAAGGTCATAAAATGAAAATCGTGGTTATTTCATAAAAATAAAATCAATTTAGAATCTACATGTTCTCCACGTTTCATTAATTAGTTCTGGAACATGAAATTTGATGACAATATATTTTAGTGGTGTAAATGGTGATTTAATTTGTTAATTTCCTCGGTCCTGAAAGATGGCGGCCTCCATGAAAATGACAGAAGCAGGTGCGCTAAGATAATCATTCAAATCCGGTTATTTGGGGATGTAATCGTAAAGTTTAAGATTAAGATTATGTCTGTACATAATGTATGCGTTATCACGACTTAGTACATGATTTGATGTTGATTATTTGTAGGGAATTTTCAGAAATCCGATTTATGCGCAATACACATTTCTACTTTCTGTTTGTCACTGTACAATACATGGAGGTACTGTATCTGTATCTTGATATACCCCCGTATGTCAGTGTGACACTGTATAATCCTCCACCACTGTAGTTGATCCAAGGAATTCCATGGAATATGTATATACACTATATGCCTGTACACTGTACATGAGTGCTCACTTAGGTATGGGGTCTAAGTGAGCAGAGCAGCCAGTTCCAAAACTTCTGAATGTGTATGTCTTGTTTCAGGAATATCAGAGCAGCCAGTTCTAGAGTCTCTGAATTTGTTGACGCTGGATAACAGTGAAGAAGATTGTGGGAATAAGAGCAGCCTGTCAGCCCTTTACACCTGTGTGTGTGCTTTGTGTGATGAAAAGTTTGATATAACAGACGGAAATAATGACCTTTTACGCCATCTCCTTCTGTCACACAAACTTGTCATTGCTGAAGTTCACCATGTAGCTGATTTGAAAAGGTATCTTAAATGGAAATCAAAGTTTTATGTTAATAATGACTATAAGTAATAAAAAAAAACTTTTTAATAGTGATTTAATATGATGTCTCCACTAATATCCTATTAAAAATTTAAATCCTATTAAACAGTTTTTCTATTACTTATAGAGTCATCAATAAAAAGTAACTTTATGTATGAACTAGTAATGTCTTTATTTTCATAATAATTGGGTTCAGTAACATTTTCATATTAATAATTTTGTTTTGCACATAGATAATATTATAGTTTAATGAACATGTTTTTAGTTTGTTTAAGGAGATAAGGAAGTGAAGATAGTGGACTTGGTCAATCACCATTGGTAGGGCATCTGAATTCTGAGTTTGATTTCAGATCCTGCCAATTGCAGTTTTTCACCCTTGTTACAATGATAATATTTTATTGAGGTTTAGGGGAAATCTTTTGCCATTGAAGTATTGACATTGCCCTAGCATTTAAAGCATCACCATATTTAGACTTTGACTAATCATGTCCTCCTCAGGTACCTTGTGTACTGGAAACGGCGGTTCCAGGAACAACCAATCACTGACTTCTGCTCTGTCATCAAAACCAACACCGGAGAGAAAGATATAGGTATTGTAAACTTGTTCTCAATGTGTTGTTGTTAAAAAAGTATTATTTTACAATAATTGCGAAACAAGGTCTATCAATTTATATTAACTTATTTACCCCTGATGACACATTTGAACTCTTTCAATTTAAAGGTTGGAATAGTTTATTATGAAATTTCAGGGGTGAACAAGGTAATCACTCTTGTTGGCCCGGATTGTAATAGCAGGGGGTCTCAAAGAGCACAGGAGAAAACCAATGTAGTAAGAAAGGTGACCCCATACCTTTTCACATCTGATTGGGGAATCAAACCCCAGCCATTTCAAACCAACCCTTCAACTGGTTAGATGCCATGAAGTGGATGGTTTTGCAATGAACTCTTCACTATTTCGCTTTGAACAATGAGTGCTACCTATATTTATTGGTCATCATGTGTAAGCAAAGATATATGCCAGCTTTGTGCAACCAACACAGACAGTACAAGGGAGGTAACTCTAGGTATTTTTTATTCAACAGATCCATCAGAAGACTATTATCTCCTGTGTGATGTTTTGCCTGAAGACAAAAGTTTTAGACAACATCTACAGAAGAAAAAACTTGTAAGCTTCATTTTTTATATATCTTTTTTATATCTTAACCCTTTCACCACTGTAGACCATAATGGACTCACCCAGATCAATGCATGGTAGAGTCTACTAAAGTTGCATAGGGGTGAAAGGGTTAAAGTGCTATTACATCATTTAAGCCTCAGCATTAGTTATTTTTCAATCCTAAAGTATTATTAAATTGCTTTACCTGTTTCTTCATTATTTTTATACTTATTCACAATTGACTTCTTATTCACTACATAAATTAAAAGTGTGACTCCATATGTTTAGAAAAAGTTAATGGATGGGATAAAATGCATGGGCTGAAAAATTGATGGAATCTAAATTTCATTCTTCAGACATCAGCAGCAGAAGATATTTTGGTTTAAGAATTTTATTGTAAATACCAGTACATTGTAAATAAATCATGTGGATCTTTTAAGTATCAACTTTTACCTGTAAATTGTTTTCATGACCAAATTTTACCCTAAATGATTTCAGGACCAGGTTTTACGACAACAACAGAGAGAGAGAGACGATGAGAAGTTTTGCCGAACCTGCTTGTTCTGTCGTACACAATTTAACAGGAAGAGGTGTGCACCATAGATTTTTAAGTCAAATGCCATACAATACAAAATTATTTCAGTTTAATGATTATAATGCTAACCAGTTTCTGTTCATGTTCAAGTATTTCCTATGGTTTAACTGTGTAAAACTGTGACATGCTGTAACGTACCGATCCTTAGTCATAATTACCTGTCATTCACTGTGCAGTATGAGTATAGCCACGCCTCATCCTTGTCCATTACAGGTCCGAGTTACTGGACCACATGGCACACGATCATGGATTCAACATCGGACTTCCTAACAACCTGGGTAGAACACACTCCTCAGAAATCTCACCATACATTTGAAGACATTAAACCTGCATTGTGGTGCTTTATACATTTTTTAGGCAAATATATATGTTAATGAATCGGCTAAGGGTCAGGTATTTCATTAATATAATTTTGGAAATGTATTCCATAGATAATACTTTTTTGTCAAAGAGTTAATTTTTTCATTATAATTTTCTAAATATCTATTCTTTGAAGGATTTCTTTGTCATATTTTTTTTGTTTTTATTTGAAGTTTTTATTGACGAGCTGCTGGAGAAGTTACAGGATAAGTTGAAAAAGTAAGTAACTTAGTGCAATTAACAGGTTAATGTTGTGGTCACCACATTACTGTTTTAGTTAACACATTAAAATTGTGGTTATCTTATAAGTGTTGTGGTAAATACATCAACATTATGTTTAACAGGTTAATGGTGTGGTCACCACATTACTGTTTTAGTTAACACATTAAATTGTGGTTATCTTATAAGTGTTGTGGTAAATACATCAACATTATGTTTAATAGGTTAATGATGTGGTTACCACATTACTGTTTTAGTTAACACATTAAATTGTGGTTATCTTATAAGTGTTGTGGTAAATACATTAACATTATGTTTAACAGGTTAATGTTGCAGTTAACATATCAATGTCCTAATTAACAAGGTAAACTTCTGGTTAAAAAGTTATTATTTTGGTTAACAAGTTTATTTTATGGTTAACAAATTAATGTTGTGGTTAGGAGGATTATGTTTTGGTTAACACATTAATTCTGTGGTATTTAAGATTGTTAAATTTGTGGTTAAAATGTTAAAATTATAGTTAGCATGTTAGTGGTGTTGTTTTACACATTAATGTTCTGGTGTACACATTAGTTGTCTGGTTAACATGTTAAATTTTGGTTAATGAGTTAATATTGTGGTTAACTTGTCAAAGTTTTGGTTAATATATTAATGTGTTCATGTATTTCAGCCTACAGTGTCTTTACTGTGAGAGGACCTTCCGTGACCGAGCGATACTGAAGGAACACATGAGAAAAAAACAGCATAAAAAAGTCAACCCAAAGAACAAAACTTATGACAAGTATTACATTATAAACTACCTGGTAAGTACCTAGCTATTGGTGCAGACATATTACACACCATTGATATAAGTTCGGTCATTGTAAAAGAAGTCTTATTACTATTTATGTCATTCCATATCATTTTTCATCATCGCATATAAGTTTGGTTGCAGATACGTAGTGAAATATACAAATGAATATAAATTTAGATGATTATCTTACAAATTGGATCATAGAGTAGATTAAAAAATTCTGCCATAATGTAAAGTAATGGGAGTTGAAACTATCAGGGCTCTGTTTTTTCCCTTAAGTTGGGATGGGTCCTTTTTTTCTCCTTTTGGAAAGAAAATATACCAATAAATTGGGAAGGACATTTTCAGGAGTAAACTGCAAATTTTGGAATTAGACATAAATATGAAAAAAATTCAATTGGGAATGGGGCCCTTTATTGGCCCCGAAAAATCCCCAGAAATATCCCTGGCACTCATGAAAAATACCAAAATATTTATCCCACTGAAGAAATATCTGTTTTTAGTCCCCCACCGGGAACCGGAGGGGACTATAGGTTTGCGCCTCGTCATTCCGTCCGTCCACTCAGATCTTGTCCGGGCCATTTCTTCCACACTATTTTACGCAGCAACCTCAAACTTGCCACAAAGGTACAACTAGGCAAGGCGGAGTGTCGCGTAAAACAATTGGGGTCGTGGGGTCAAGGTCACGGGGTCAAGTCTTAGTTTTTGTATGCTTTCGCCTGTCCGGGCCATTTCTTCCACACTATTTCACGCAGCAACCTCAAACTTGGCACAAAGGTACAACTTGGCAAAGCTGAGTGTCGCTTAAAAAAATTGGGGTCGTGGGGGCCAAGGTCAAGGTCATGGGGTCAAGTCTTAGTTTTTGTATGCTTTCGCCTATCCGGGCCATTACTTCCACACTATTTCACGCAGCAATCTCAAACTTTGGGAGACTATGGATTGCCCTGTGCAATTCTCGATGTTTGTTTTATCAAGAAGTCATAAATATCATCCATGTTCTACACAATAGACCACAAGCTAACCACCCATAGCTGGTACATTGAAATTTACTTTAGATAATTCTAGAAATGGTTTTGCTTTATTATGTAAAAGTGTGGTGACAGTGGAAATATAAACAACTGTACATGGTCTTGTTTGTTGATATTTCCAGGAGATAGGTAAGAACTGGGAGGCTATTCAGCTGGAAAATGACCGTGACATTGTTAGTGACGACAGCACAGAAACGGAGGAGTAAGTAACTTCATTGTCCAAAACTTTTCCCATTTCCTGTTGTAGGTTTCAAAACCTTTAATCCTAGCCAGTAATTAACTTTTTCAATGGATAAATTTCATTTTCTTGTTATCAAATAAATTTAGCAAAAAATGTCTAACTCTCCTTGGGGAATGGGGACTGAAATTTGGCTCCAAACATTTATGCAGGAAAAACCCTGTTAATTGTTCTTAGCCTTTTAATATATTTTACGTTTTGTTGCCATCCAGTCTTTATTGTTAAGCATTGTGTCAAATCTCCACATTTACTTATGACAGTTGTTACTGTGTTTCTTGTTGACAGTGAGTGGGAAGGATGGCGGGAGGAGGCGGGGTCACAAGCTGTCTGTCTCTACTGCATGTTTTCCTCAAGTAACCCAGCTAAACTCAGCGCACATATGCAGGTCAGTACCAGATCAACAGTGTTATTTTATGTTCTTGCCACATAGTGGAAGGATCATTAAGAGCTCCGTCCGTCCGTCCGTCTGTCCGTCTGTCTGTCGATCCATACAATAGACATTGTTCCTCCACATTAAAGCCAGTTTGGTCTCTGCGGAGTATAACATATAGATAGAAAGACATTGCACTTAACTCCATCAATACATGTAATACTAGAAGTCTAACAGTCAATACATGTAATACTAGAAGTCTGACAGTCAACAAAGGTTGTTTGTAACGGTTTGGTTTGGTTTGCTCATGTTTTACGTCATATTAACATCTATGGTCGTTGAAGGTCGTGCCAGGTTACGGTGGTGGAAAAAACCGGAAAAAAACACCAATCTGTGGCTAGTTCCTGGTGACTACCCAACATAGGCCCAGTGGTAGAGGTCTTGTGATTGTAGGCAGTCTTCTGCCTTAACCACTTGGCCACCACTGCCCCTTGAAACACATTTTGATGAATGATACAGCAATCCAGTTCACTGACTTTGGTTAGACTTTGTGTTTGGCTCTATTAGTACGATTAGACTTTGTGTTTGGCTCTATTAGTACTAGAAGTTCAGCTCTCATCAAGCTTCATTTGTGAATACATCTTGAGGATAAATACACCAACATCTTCAGGAAAAATTCTTCCCCCTCAAAAGTCAGCAGTCATTTACTTGAAATAGTACTCCAAACTCATGTTGAAAAAAACCAGTTGCCTCACTTTGCTTTGCAGTGAAATTTGCTACCCATTATTAGATAAAATATTTACCTTACTTCCTTCGGCAAAGATTGAAATGACTTAGCAGACAATCAAGGTTAGGTTAGCAAACAATCAAGGTTAGGTTAGCAGACAATCAAGGTTAGGTTAGCAGACAATCAAGGTTAGGTTAGCAGACAATCAAGGTTAGGTTTCCAAATACTGAAGTTTTACACTAACGTAAGTTCAGCATCAAGGGTGGGTTCCCAAAGATCCTTTAGTTTGGTAACGTTTATACAGCATCAAGGACTTAAATTTATGTTTGAGAAGACCATTCAAAGGATAATGACCACTCACTTCCTTAAAGAATTTTACAGCTAAGGGAAATTACTATGTCCAATCCCACTGTTTTACAAAATACATACATCATATGACCTAGGTTGCATTCACGTTTTCCTGTTCCGGTGGCGCAGAAATATTCCACGATAAACGAACGCACTAGGACTGGACTATAGGCAGAGCTAAAAAATGCACAGTTTCAGAGAATAAATAAAAATATATATATAATAAGATGTCATTCTTTCACACGTCCACTAAATTATATAACATATCTTAAAATCTACACGTGGATTAACCTGGTTTATATAAGATATAAATGTGCCGAATATTCCTGTGGTCAGCCTCGGTTCAGAACTGAGCCTGTCGTTTTCTTTCAGGTTCAACTATTTCAACTGGTTGAACCAGGTACGCGGAATGGACCCTAGTCCTTATTCATAACTCTAGTGTCTCTGACAACTCTAAGACTAATAAAAATATTACTTGTGATAGTATGGATCAGTACATGATTAAAAGAGTTAGCTCCCTTCTCTCATGGTTACCATGGCAAAATGATCACCAGAATGAGCCTTTTAAACATCTTCTATGAGTACTGTAATTGTTTTCTTCAGTTCACAAACATTCACTGTCTTAAAGATGATAAAGGCTACTATAACCAGTAATGATATTGGCACTATAACTTACATGCATGGTAACTCTTATTTATTGGTTTCAAACAGGGGGGAGAACTCTTTCTAACTTGTACCTTGTACTGTAGGAGGTTTGGGCGACATAGTACCTGAAGCTTACATTGTTACAGAATACAATGACCATTGTTGTTTTCGTCAGATCTAATTACCTCACATGATATTGTGTCGTGTCATGATTACTGGTTTTTTAGACCTGACCACAAACACTGCCCAAGAATTTTGTTTTTTTGGACATTTAAATCCTTGGATAACTTTAGATATATGTGAAAAAACAGCCAAAGAAAACTAAATAAGTTGATAATGTAAAAAGTAAATATCCATTCCAAATGGGAAAGTATTTAGACATATTCTTCAGATTGGGAATTACATAAATAGAAGAAAAAAAAGCAATATGTAATTGTGAAATAAAAAAAATCTGTCATTTACACTTTCTGGACATTCCTGAGTTTCTTTAGAGTAAATATTCAATGTTTGCTTGGTCAAATACAAGACCAAACTTTGACTGTATAAATTCTTTAAAAAAAACCATGTTTTTTTGGTATTCTAGGATATTCTACAATGTAAATAACACTTAGCTTTCTGTATTTCAGGAACTTCACGATCTCGACTTTCAAGAAATAAAACTGAAAATGAATTTAGACTTTTATCAACAAGTTAAACTTATTAACTTCATACGAAGACAGGTAAGCAAAAAAGTTGATATAAACACATCAGCTGTGCTACAATAGGGTGCACACGTCTTTGGAAACTGAATTATGAAATTTAATTAAGTTTTTAAGTAAAAAAATAAGTTCTCAAATATTTGTTTGCTGAGAAATATAATTTTTAGCCACACTAAACAATTGTCGTTTTGGGTCTTTTAAAAGAAATTTGCCCAGTACTTGGCTGCATATGTACTTACTGGTGCAGCAAAATACATCACATTATATATAATAGTTTACTTCCCGTGCCATTTCCAGTTTTAGATATATACAAATCTATTAGGAGACCACCCTATTAAGCAATCCTTTCTCTTAAGAGACCACCGTTTTCTTCTCCCCACAAAGCAGTTTACTGTATATCTATACTCTATTAAGAGACTATCTCTGGTAAGAGACTTCTTTTCAGTCTTCCCTCAAGTGGTCCCAATATAACTGTGTCATCTTTATGTAACCTTGGTAATTTTACCTGTGTTCCCTGACTGTAAGACAACCTCTGACACTACCTTTGCACTTCAGGTTCACCTGTGTACCTGTTTTGGTTGCCAGACCAAGTTTGAAGATAAGCAGACATTGTTGGACCACATGCATGAATTGGGTCATACAAACGTAATTCCTGAAGTAGCCATCTGGGACCAGCCTCAGTAAGTACACAACTAGGTCACACAAACGTAATTCCAGAAGTAGTTCTCTGGGACCAGCCTCAGTAAGTACACAACTAGGTCACACAAATCTAATTCCAGAAGTAGCTCTCTGGGACCAGCCTCAGTAAGTACAGAAACTAGGTCACCCAAACCTAATTCCTGAAGTAGCTCTCCGAGACCAGCCTCAGTAAGTACAGAAACTAGGTCACACAAACGTAATTCCAGAAGTAGGTATCTGGGACCAGCCTCAGTAAGTACACAAACTAGGTCACACAAACCTAATTCCTGAAGTAGCTCTCTGAGACCAGCCTTAGTAAGTACACAAACTAGGTCACACAAACCTAATTCCTGAAGTAGCTCTCTGAGACCAGCCTCAGTAAGTACACAAAATAGGTCACAAAAACCTAATTCCAGAAGTAGCTCTCCGAGACCAGCCTCAGTAAGTACAGAAACTAGGTCAATCAAACCTAATTATTACTGAAATGAGTTCCAATATGAAGTCAGGCTCAGTACATAAATTAGGTTGTAGTTCTATTTTTACTTTATTTAGGGCTCCTTTGAGTATATATTTTTTATTCCCATGGAAAATCTGCTTGACAGTGTGTCTGCATATAGTTTGACTTATTTCTGAGCAGTATAACCTATTAACCAGTTTAACTTGGATGTTTTTTAATGAAAGAAAACTGAAATATTATATTTGTTTTCAAATACAGAGTAATTTGAGCTTTTCCTGCATCAAGTAGGTAGATAATGGTATTACCCATGCTGGTAATTTCCTGTGTGGTGTGTACTTTACTGACATCGCCCACAAAACAGATCACTTTGTTCCTGTCCATTTAACGTCAGCGCT
>JAUMHH010183988.1:11145-31107 GCA_032359455.1 Chlamys rubida | reverse complement strand
AGACTGTTTACACATTTCAACACTAGGTGGTGTTAGTAACTTGTTGGAAGATTTAGACCAATCAGAATGCTAGGATTTCAGTTGTACACAGGCTTCAGAGGCGTTGACAATAGGCTGCAACGTAACTGCGTTACGTTTAGCCTAAAAAGGGACTTTTACGACTAAAGGTAATCGATTTCTTAATTACAGTATATTCAAAATATGGCTCAGTATGTTGGACTTTAAGTTGGACTCACGAGTGGTTACGTGTAACAGTTAAAAAGTACACCGAGCAAAATCTGAATAAAATATAATCGACCTACATATACCGTTTTCATCTCTTTTTGAAAGGAGTCATTTTCTGCTTCTACAAGTAACATTCTACCGCTGTCACTTCCGTTGACAGACAACTTTACCACAGTTTCACTAGTAGATAAGTATTTAACCAATGCCCGAGTCATAGCATTCCATTACAATGATGCATTAATTGACAGAAACATTCGTGGTAAATACTTCCACTTAAGTGGTGGAAATATTTAACTATTATAGTAGATACATATGTCTGTTTTACAAACTGTGATCCATTAACTGACACGGCGCCTTTTACGACACCAATACATCCTTTCTGTCAATTCCAAGCTATACACGATATGTTTACCTTAATTTTGATGTATCCCTTTGCATTTTTAAACCTTTCTGAGCCTTTCCTGCTAATCATTTTAAGATGTACGAGTTTTTTTTATCTGATTTTGATCTTGTTTTGTCAAATGGTTGTCCATCTTACATGTAAAAGATTAATCCGGCCCTGAGTGACCATTGTTTTAGATGGTCCGATAAACACAAACAAATAGTAAGATAAAGGCTCATCCCGACACGGCCAATCAGCCAATACGGTCATTAAATAAAGATTTGCTTTTAAAGTATTATTCGTTAAAATAAATGGATATAGTGTTAATCCTAGTTACCAGTGTCCTGATGATAGTGTCTGATGTCACAGCGTTCGCCGGGAAGCTAACAAACATGCTCTTGGTAGGGCCTGGTTGAACGGTCATCTTTTTACTTGTGAGAGCAAACTCTTTAACTTGTTCCTGCTGGACAACGTTCTGAATAACTGGCCATGGGTCCGACGTTACTGCTACGACGTACTGAGGACACGTCGGGAGGAGGACAGACAAGTATACCTGAGCAGGAATAACAATAAAGCTGTACCAAACACACCTGGACGTGGAATTAAAACATCAACGCACCTGTTTACTCAGAATTATTGATTTTGTTATGAAATACATAGTGCAATGAACATGAACTAGATATAAATAAAAGAATTATCTTAAAGATAAAAACTTAAATTATCAATGGTGTTTTTACGTTACGGTAGATGTACTAGTTCAGCATTATTTACACTCGTTTCGTCCGTCTCGGTAAGTTTAGCTGTATGTTGTTGCCATCGCGTTGGGTCACTACAGCCAGTTATCAAGAATGCAGGCTGGGAGGACAACAGGACGGGTGATATTTTGAGCATCACTTTACACTGCAAAGAAAAGCATCTGTCTACACATTTAAACTACACACAACATGATTCATACAAAGTGCTGAGTTACAACTTCAACGATTCTTGGGTCCAATACACGTGTTGTGTTTTTCATTTTTGTTTATTAGATACATGTATGTACATTAGGTACAATTATAGCATTTTTCTGATATCAACGTTTTTATCAGTATAAGAAAATATATGTTGACTTAGGACGCTGACCGATGTCTTATACGTTTATTCACAACTCTTGTTCTGTTAACGTGAATGCACATTAGATATAATCATCAACTGCATGTATATATAAAAGGTCTACTTCATATTATAATTACAACAATGGATAATGAATGCTGTTTGTGCGTGCTACAAAATGTATTATCGAGAGCGTCTTTGCTATGAATGAATGAATATTCAAAATAGCAATCTGAGATGCCATACATAGTTCTTATAACTGCTCATCGTTTCGGTAACAATACTAACCGCGTTCTTTTTACAGTTTTGGATGTTGACGATGTAGAAGGAACTGATTGGATGTGTGTTATGGCCGTAAGGAATCAACCCTCTTTTTAAGGCGTCTAATATCGGAACACACTCAACGTCAATTCCACAGTTCACCCTCGCGTCCAGAAATTCAAGTACAAATACATTATCGCCGTGTGACCAGCTCTTAGAATATCTGAAATAATTAATTGCTTGTGGTTACCTTTGATTTGATAATGAAAATGATAAATGAAAAAAAACATTCAATCCGAAAATAAAACATGTATGTTAGAACTAAATCAACAGTTAAGCTATAAAAAACAATTAAATATAACATCAACATCGATACTTTGCTTAGATCAACCCAACAAAAAACAAAAAACAAAAACAAAAAACAAAAAAACAATGATAGTCATATCCATATAAAACCATATTTCTATAAACGTATAATTTCAGAAAGTTTATTCAAGCTGAAATGAGATTTACAAGAATAGTCTATCGTTCTATATCGTAAACTCATCTTGAGAATAAGTTTTCAAAAATTCGTGTTTGTCCATATGAATATTCAAAACGATAACTGTAATGAACAACTTATCTAATGTAAAATCAAAATAGATATTCATAGTATTTGAAGTTTACTCCAGGTTCGAATGTGTTAAATCTAACTATCTTTAGGCATTAAATTTATCATATTTGAATACGCTGTATTATAAATAATAAATATCCACCATACGCTGTAATCAAGACAAAATGTAACGGTAATTATATTCACAATACATGTAGATATCAGGAGACACATAAATCGTTCGGATAAGCAATCATTCGGATAACAGGTCACACAGTATTACAGTTAGCTATTTATTTGTGACACGGTATAGGCTCGTACTAGGGATAGGATGATCGGCGTTTTACTGTATATAGTTATTTTTAGGTACATTGTATGTATTATTTATAATCTGTGAATGATATACATTAAGATCTATTATTTATAAAACAATGTATAATAAACATGCATGAGATATATCCGAACAAACATACGTCTTGTTTGTCATTTCACTTTACCTGTATTGGACTCCATGAGTTGTCTCCCTTCGAACACTCCAGATAAAGTTTAGCCCCGCGAAATGTCGTGAAGGTAACAACGTGTCCTTAAAGAACTCCTTTTCTAGCTCTACATCATTCTCTGATCTTTCAACTAGTTTTGAAAGGAACCTATGAACGCTTAGTTCAGCCTAATAAAACAAATTAAAACTTGTCTATATTAGGAATGCAACCGTATACAAAGACAATGGTTAAGGTGGAATCAGAAAATGGTTCGTGAAGAAATTGCTGCACATTGTCGATATATAAATATTCAAAAATTGAAGGTTATGACTTCAGGTGTTAACGTGTTATTTAAGAAATAACACATAGGAATATGACGTCGTTGTTGTGGCATCCTAGATTTCAAACTAAACCAGGGGAAAACTCATTTTTCGAGGAGGAGGAGGAGATTGCGTCTTATATATAGTTATTACCTGTTGTAGATCAATTTCCTTAGGACTCTTTGTTCCTAAAAGAAGAAGTATAAAGCAGGTATATGGCATTTCAACGTAATCATACACTGAACCCCACATCGTTAGGAAAGAATGTGAACACATGAAAGATTCGCATTGACACCCTTGACAAAAGTACAAGAAGAATAACAACCGGGCCCGTATTGATGAAACTGTTCTCATGCTCAAAGCATGGATTCTGTGCTCAAACCTGCTTTCTTGTAATTCATTTAAATCATGTAAAACAATCAAAAAGTAAACATTGGAAATAGTAATTGGATTTGTCTCTTCAATTTTTTTTCCATATCATTGAAAAAAAATAAGATTTGTTTTTATTTATTTATAACATAAGCATCGCATAAGGTTTGAAAACAAAACCATACTTGAATATGAGAACGGCTTCATGAATACGGGCCCAGGTGTTCCAGAAGGGTATTCGTCTTCTGCGTTAACAACGAACCCACCATGTATTTTTATTGATATTAATTTACAATAACAATTAGCACATTCAAAACGTAAGAAAACAGTGAAGTATAATTTCTTACTTTTGTTGATTAATAAAAGTTATGCTAGTTTCTAAATATATCATATACATGAATTCGCGATTCACATTTACAAGCATTTAATAAACATTTATGTCAATAAATAACACTTGCCTGCTTGTTCCTTTTCCTTTATTGTCTGTGTGGTCCTACAAAGTGACAACCCACTCGCAAGTCGATCCCAAAAGTGTTGATTCAGATGCCAGTTGAAGGAAGTCTTTCCGTTTTTGATCAGTTCCTTTATATTTGTTATACTATAGTTCAAACCACTGGTGAAAATATCTATATACACCAATGTGATAACAAGTGCGTATATTGCAATTATGAGGACAATGCCGAACACTTCCAGCTCCAAATCATTGCGGAATTTGATCATTCCGATTGACATTCTAAACAATGTCAGTATTCCAGACGAAATAGTTTTAAAGCTGTCTTCCATATGTCCATAAATAAGGTGTATTAAGCTCGAAAATCCTATCATCAGCATCGTCATGAAGATCGTGAAATGGAACAGCTCCACGCGAAACGCCGTGATTGTTCGATACATCAGGTAGAAATGATAGTTGAAGGACAAGTGTTGGAGTAGGTCTAGTATAGCGATACAGGTGGTTATACCCAGACATACCGAGAAATAACTGTCCCAGTCAAAGACATATCCAAAGGAAGAATAAAAACCTGCCATTAAAAAGAAAATTAATTATTATTAAAAGTATTCTATATAAGTTGTATATATACATATATAAGCATTGATGAAAAATATGTCAAGGATATTGTATTCATTACTGCAACGCCTCCCGATCGCCCTGTCCAGCGGATATGCTATTTATGTATGAGGATGAATACAGCCATTCCGGATTGATCGTATCCAAACTCCGAACGGTAAATGCAACATTCCTTTGAAGTGCAGAATGCTATCATGTTTGTGTACGTAACAAAAGCCGTTTCCCCTCCGGTACAGCTGCTGACCGGACCCAATGTGTATACATTGTGTCGTCTGGACCAAATGCACTATGTATTTTAGGGTTGAGGCTAATTTTACTATTTTCTTTGATCAATCGGGCTGTCATGACAGAGGGACATATTGTCGGTGAATTGAAAAACGTTATACGTAGTGCTTTCATGCATACTATTGGAGGTCATCTGTATACTTAAAGTTGACTTACCGTTCGGAGTTTGGATACAATCAATCCGGAATGGCTGTAAAATATCGATATTGATCACTGCTTAAATGATTTAATAACGCTATTTTTTTTTAAATAAATAGCTTTCCCATAATACTATATAGTGACTCTTACCTATATCATGCCGAAGTGTGTTGAGGATCGCAACTGTACTGGTAAACCTCATGACAAGGCAAACAATAGCGGCGACTGAGACCACCAGATCAAACATGACCACAACCTGGCTGAAGGTGACGAGTGAGCTACCACGTGTTCGTATAATCTTGACAATAAATAACACAAACCGCACAATAATTGCAATGGCAAACACAACTTGCACACCTAAGATAACAAAATCAAACGTGTCTTTATATGGGTAGAGATTGGACGAAACAACTGTGCTTTCTGTAAATGTTCCGCCTACACCTGGGAATTCAAACACTATTTGGATTTGACTGAAAAGCAGGTTGTTTCTGTTTACAAGGCATGATTCAATGACTAAGGCACGGGATCGTTCATCGAGCCAAACTTTGCTTTGTAATCTATTGACAACATCGATTGCCTTAGCGGGTTCAAAGTCCAGATCAGCGAGGTATCCACCTCCACCATATGTTCCGAAATGTCCGGAGTAGGGTGGTGTTTCCTTGTCATCGTCATTCTGATATCTATACGGTAAAACGTGGTCCTCCCATTCATCAGACATGTTAGCTGTAATCCAACCTGTTACATGTACAATAGTCAATGATAAAAGTAACAATGTGTCGACATTCCAAAGTGTTTTATGTATTGTAACAGAGATCCTAAATACAGCGTCAACAAAAACAGACGAATCATATCACAGTGTCAACACAGTTAACAAAAATAATTAAATCAATCAATACAATAACTGTCATCATATCAATACCACAAGAACTAATACATCACAGGGAACTCAAAGAGACAACAAATTTATCTCAAAATGAGCAACAGCCGTTTCTACGCCATCTTTATACCTGTAGCGCAAGCTAACACATATCTATTTCAAACTCGGTATAATACCGTATTACCTGCATACAACGTTTAGATTTGCGATTTCAGTTAACAAAATATATTTTCAATAAAACTAACTGCAATATCAGAAGCTATGATTAACCGCATAAAATACAATACATGTAGATGAAAGAACAAAAAGTAGAACGTCTTAATCTATTTATTTTGAATTGTTACCTTCTTTGTAGTCCTTTGTGTCTTCAGAGTATGTGTCGTAATTAGGAACACAAGTTATACCATGTGTCTTCATCAAAGAAGGAGCGGTACAGATGCCTTTAATAAGAATATGATATATCTTTAATCAATTGAGTCTAAATCAAGTCGGATAACGGGATTAATGAACGGAAATACATTGCCACGAGGAATAATTATTCCTCCGAGCTATCATAATGCATATTATTTTTTAATGTATATATATCACACACAGAAAAATTGTCCGGTCTATCCACTCAATTTACACATCCACCCTTACACTCAGAATTACACATCAGTCTCACACTCTGATTTACACATCCATCTCACACTCAAATTTACCCACCCACCTCACACTCAGATTTACACATTCATCAAAACCTCAGGATTAAATTTCCATCTCAGACTGAGGATTAAGCCTCAATCTCACAATCATTTGTGCACACTTTAACCACTTGATGCTTGTACATATTCTCATTAACGGACTCGATAGTATTCTTATCAACGCACAATCAGGCGTATCCTTTTTACCTGGCATTAAGGTCTACTTTCCTTACCAGACCCTTATACTCGTTAGAGACGCCATTCTTTCTCTTCAAAATGAACCTCTAAGACCTTTTCTACTTAAATGAAGCGTACATCCTCGTAACCTGATGCTCGTAGTTTTCCTCATTGACTGTCTCAATCAATACTTAACTGTCGTAAGTATCAGTGTTACCTGACACTTATGTCTATCCCGGCTACCTAACATTCAAGCACACCCTCGTTACCCAATACCCGTGATCTGTTCGTTCTATTTATCCGACGCGTGTGCCTATTATCGGTACCACACGTATGTGCCAATCCTCGTCACCAGAGCACCAGGCCTACTCTCGTTACCTTAGACTCGGGCATATTAGCATACTCTAAAGTGATGTTCCCTTGTCTTAAATTCCTAATTAAAGTTTCTTTACCTGATACTCGAATCTGGCGGAGGCGTATTGGTCCCATTCTATAGTTGGTACCAACATATCTCATTTCACTGTGAGACTTTACTTCGCCGTTGTAAAACTCGACAGGAGAAAGGCGTTGCAGCACTACAGTTTGTATATAATTCCAAACATCATCCATTGTGTTTATCTGTAGTCCAAAATAGAAAAAACGTAGATAATTGGTTGTTTCAAGCAAAGCAGTAAAATGTTAGTTACTAGACAACAAATTAATCTTGTAAGCAACAAGCAAATAACAAATTTTAAGAGGCTATACTTAAAAACGTGATTCGGAATGCTTTCTCACTTTGAATATTCGTTGTCAGACAACTTCGTTGACTTAACTTCGCACACAAACTAAAAATACACATACTCCTGCGCCATGATTTTATAGCTCATCGTACCTTTTGTGTAGGTTTTAAGATGTTTTTCAGATGTAAGTTTTGTTCGAACACATCGGAAACCTTCTGCTGAGTAGAAATGACTAGAAGCATGCCGACATATATTATTCCCATTATCAATTTCCTCATCAATCTATTCAGCTTCCTGTCCATGCGTAGCATATAACGACGTCGTCGTTGGCCTGCGGTTTCCGGTTTATCGCAAGGGCAGTCAATGACTTCCGGTGAGGGATGATCTACAACATGCAAAATCGAATATTCAAGACTACTTATAAAAAGGTGATTCTTTTATCAAAAACTAAAGATATCTGTCTGTTCATCTTTGACCCATAGGAATATCGTTTTCCTTGTTGAATTACATGCAAAAATATATATATAATGTACCTTATCTTAAAATATATCATAGGTATGTCTCACCTTTAACAGGACGTTTTAACAGGACATAAATATGAACGGCGAAGTTGATATTGGACGAAAAATGAGTTTACCGTCGAAGGGCGACAATTTGACTGGGCGAACATTTGGCCGTTACAGTATTGATATTAAGTATGATTTTGTCGTATACCACGAAGGTGACACATACTTTTACGGTAGATTTCCTGATGCTTTATCTGTAATGAAGTAGAGGGAATGTTGAAGTCCTTTTGATGTGCCTTCGATGAGCAGAAAAACACTGTGATAACTGCGAGGATAATCACCTGAAAGAGTGAGTCAAATATCAATTGTTTAATACTTTGTGTTATGTTGTAAATGTTCTGAAATTAATTATATTGTCGGGTTTGGTCTCGTGGAAGGGTGTTTTCATAATTACGTTACAAATGCTGAACTTTGATACCAACACTGCTCGAAAACTAGCATTTGCCTTTCTTAAGTGTTAAAATAATACACAACAGTACACAATAACAGAACATCAGTACAGTGCAATTCACGTGTATTACAGACTAACTATTACTGCTACAATTACAATACATATTCAAGAACATTCATAAAAGACACAGAAGTAAAAAATCAAAATATATCGAAAACATTTAAGGAAACAACTGATTAAGAAAAAACTAACTTCAATTCTACATTTTAGGAAAATGAGTTCTTTTGATTATTCGTGACAAGCGTGCACTCTCCAACAAAATAATAAAAACAGGAGCTAAGGAATCATTTGAAAACACTGCATACACGTAGCAGTTTTCGTCAACAGCAGTGGACCAGCACAAACAGTCATATGTTCTTATTGTCAATTTTGTAGATCTTACAACCACTTCCCGAACGGATATAAATGAAGTAAAATATCTGTGAAAATGTATTGCACAATATAAAAGTCAAAAAGTGTAAAATAAAAAAAATAAAAAAATAAAAATATATTTGTAGCTTAAATAATAATGATACCTTCGTTGGTTCAATACAAAGGACACTCTCTGTTGTTCCGAGGAAAAATGAGGACATCCATTTGATGGTGAGAGATGGTCCCCATTCCAAAGAGTACAGAAAGGTGAAAAAAGAACCAGCACTGATACATATCAATAGGACAGTGTAGGCTATAAATATTGACCACCAGGGAAGGCTTCCGGATGAACGCAGGCTATTGCCATTATGAAATATGCTGGCGTTTTCTTCTCCTCGTCTTTTCCGATTGTTGAAAATGTATGTCATAATCATGCATGGTGGTACTGTTATGACACTTGACATAAATCCTGTATATATTTCTTTAAACCCTAACTCGAATCCTGCCATGCTTATGAAGGGGCTAGTATCATTCGATGTGTCATAAAACATTGCCGAGGCGATCATTGAAAGGAACGACAGTGATACAATGCTCCACAGTCTCTGAACCCTTGTGAACCGGCTGTATCTTGGGCGGAAGATCAATGAAACCCACAGATTATCGTCAAACACGTTATTAGCACTGACTTCAAACACAGTGGTAACGTCATCTTTATTCCTCTTCACATATAACGTGCGCCAGGTGTGACCCGTGTCTTTTTCAAGCGACAACCATTTCTTACATTTCAGCTGAACCCTGTTTCAAAACGCAAAGGTTAGTTGAAAAATTGATTATAATAATTTCTTAAAATATGCAGGTGGTGCAATTTACGGCACAAGATCGATCAAAAGGAAAGTGTTCACTGATTTAGATAACACGCATAAAATGTTGTATAAGCGCGTATTTATCTTTAAGTAGTATCTAAGTAACTGCAGACATAGTAAATTTAATCTCTGTGAACTTACGCATTACGTGTCTGTCCATCTACTATAAGCAGTCTTCGTAAGTACCAGGACTGAGATTTGTCATTCTGGCCAAGCCAAATCTTAACAATTGTGATACTGCCAAGGAAGGTATCAGTAGTCAAACAGAAATGCGAGGAGGATCCATTTGTAAAATTCTGCCATAAGATAAATAAAGGATATTCAACAACATGGTTTGATTATTAAATATATATCTAGTAATCTATAATTGATAACAATTGTTGATTCTTTAGTATAATATACGGATTTAATTATTAAATATATATAGAAATATGTAATTATCAAGAATTGTTTATTCTCTAGTATAATCTATAAGTTCTATCGAGAAGGTAAATTGTAATACTTTAGAATATATGTTTATCACATAGCTGATCCATTTTAATATGTCATAAGGCCATATCAAAAATATAGTAATACACAAACGTGTAATAAACATAAATGTGCTGCGATTGATCTAAACCGTGGGAACATATTCCTACACCACTAAAAAATTGTGAACTTTATTAACTGCATTTTTTTTGACAAATTTTAATGTTTTTGCTAACAAATGATTTGAATTGTCTATTTTGTCATTACTATTATTCATTTGCATGTAAAACTGTCTATTATTTAAAAATAAATCTGTAACTACTTTGCATTGTGCGGAACGATAATACTATATACTAAGAACTTTGGTTTTATATATTAAATTGATACACATAGGCTTATTGTGTTTAGCCTTTTTTTTATATATTATGAATGTTATTTGATAAATATAATCTCGCTCAATAATTTGACCCATTATTACGAGAGGTAGAAAACTTGTGGCATGGGACACCATAATTGACTGGTTTGATATATAAATATCTATAATTATTTCGGTATCATTCCATAATTAAACAATGGATTTACTTAGGAGTTAGTCGTCTTGCTGAAACAGCTGATACACTATATCGATTAGGGGGGTCAAAGGTTTTAATTTTGTGCATCACAATGTTAAGAAAAAGCCTTCAAATCGGTGTTATAAATGCAAAGCAATTCTCAAGGTTTAATTTTGGCGCTTTTCTCAGAGTTAACATTGCTTTAATTAGTGATGGCGCTATTTGAAGTTTTTGTATAAAGTTTTCTATTGTAAATATCGTGAGTGCGGCGATTCATCAATGCTCTAATCTGTTAAAATTCGATATTACTCTAAAATTTGAGTCCGTCACAATAAGCGCTCTCATAGTATCTGATGAGAAGTGTTTCTATAAACCTGATATAGACTATGTCTACCGTGTACTAGGATAATACCTTTCTGGTGTTTCCTGTCAAACGTCGAGGGCCAGTCTCAGCTGCAGTCCCTATAATGTTGATATACACTGAGCTGTCCATCTGCCTTGGAGACCTTACCCCGGTCGATACACAAATATAGTAGTAAAACGGCGAGTCGGTTTTGTTGTCAATTAAATGCTGATAAGACCACTAAAACAATCAGAATTAAACTTAGATATATCAACCATATGTGAATGGAGAATTATTTACGCTTACAAAGTTATCAGTTGCAATCAAAATCAGTAATTTCAGAAAATTTGCACTTAAATTTTTCTTTAATTAACGTCAAACGTCCTGAAGTGTAGCAACAGCTAGAGTGACCATTGCTAAGAGAGACGCCATCGAAAGGTAAGAGTATGTCAACTATAGTGGTCTTAAGTGTCAGGTTAATTTTGGTCTTTTCATTATCCTTTCAGTAGAAGACATCGACCCCCTCCCCCCCCCCCAAAACCCCACCATGTAAGTTGGCTTTTTACGATACACATGCAGAGGATACCTTAGGCCTTTATTCTTTTCGAACATTCACAAGTTTGCATTACTGAATCGATCAAATTAGAATATGTAAAAGGTAACCATAACGAAGATGGCTACGCTAAAAATAATCTTCAAAATATATTATCCCATGAATTGCATACTTTGATATAAGTACGTACTAGAGCAGAGTCGATTCCATCCCGTCTGCGAAGTAATGGTGTCGTGATGATGAGAACGATTATTACTGCAATTATTGTACCTAAGACGTATGGTGTGTCCATTACCTTCTCAGAGAAATTGAGAAACACGCTCTGGAAATCTATCTGATCTGGCGCTAATATTTTTACGCCGGCAGAGAACGTCCCAAAGAAATAGGATTGTAATGTTATTTCAGATAATTTCCCGGCAATCAACTGTAAAACAATGTGTGTTCTGTTAAAATGAAGTCATGCATAAAAGGAAACATATATACTTCGATCTTAATATCAAAAATGAAAACTAAAATTTTAAAAAGTAGAAATAGAAAACAACTGTGAAGCGATTTAAAATGTTTTATAAACATATTAAACTGGAGACAAGGCCGACTGATAATGATAAGATATAATTACCTGGAGGTTAGTGTTTGACTTCCATTCACCTGTCTGCCTTTCTATGACCTTAGGTGAAACCACGGCGATCCCTATTGTTGGAACGACTCCTCCGTTTGTGGTATTATAACCAGCTAAAGCAATATTAAGCAAATCTTGAAACAGCAGTTTTTTTTAAATGTCACCCATTGATTATTTTTTTTCATAACTTCCTTCGACACAATTCTCAACAATGAGCGTACTCTCCATATTTTTTTTAATTTTTTCAACGTATTACATGTGTAAGAGTGCAAAAAGCATTTATAAAAACAATACTATTTTATGTTGACATTATTCTCATGCATTATTTCAGATAATGTTCTGGCCTAATTAAGCGTTTACAACATAATTTGATGATAAATCTTTTTACCGTTGTATACTGATCGTTTTCGTCTTCCTTGCCTTTCTGAAAAATATGAAAAATATTTACCTATTAGTGAAATATGGCTGTCATTCATTAAAAATTAGATATTTTGTTTATAGAGACATTTGCTACATCAACTGATAATCAGTGACGTCACAATTTACTATGCCCATTGTTACTCATCACATCAGAGGTGCGTTCGGTAGCGAGAACGTTCGCGAGCGTTTTGTTGGTAATGGCAGTAACATACAAAGTGAGTAGGACTTATTTTGTTCTGTCGCGGTCACTTCGTTGAGCATAACGTCATAAGTAATTGATTTCTTCCATTGTTACTCATCACATCTGCTCCCCGATTGGTTGGTTCAGTGTGCAAATAAAAAGTTGCATATGTCACAGTAACGAAACAACTACTTTATTTTCACTGTAAAACTAACATTTATATTGTAACATAGGGACCATGTGTTAGCTTACCCGCTAAACATGTTGGTATCCTCGGTAAATAAAGTTAATGTTACTTCCTTACCTCTACTGTCTATTGGTGATTTTTGTTCGCTTACATTATGTTTAAATACACGTTTCCAGGTGTTTAAAATATCAAAGAATATACACTCCTAAAAAAGTCCCTTGTTTATGATTTACTACATATATCCAAAGGATAAAAAAAAAACAATTAAAAAACACGCTGTTATGTATATCGACATCATTCTCACTATTTATCAGAAATACTTTCCAGTCATAAATTCATATTCTATATCTTAATCAATGATAAGTGATGATGACCAGTATAGGTTTATATGGAGTTCTGTCTTTGCCTTCCTCGGATACCCAGCATACACTTGATTAACGCATTTTATATAACATCAATCCTATGTACGACCCCTACTCGTTGCGTAATATATACCAAAACATTAACTTACATAGGTTCCGATGAGGAAAGGTAAATTTCAAAATGGCGATACAATAACCACTAATAATTAATTTGACATACGACATACGACAATGTATGACACGCACATGTGACTGTACCTGTGGTAATAGATATAACATGCTAACATGTACCTTATAACACTGCACCATACAGCTGTTTCGTCACCCCAACATTATATGAATTTCATACATACAAAAATACTAATTAATTTCAGGTTAATCACGAAAAAGTGTGAATATTAATATGAAATGCCAAAAAATGCAGAAATCTAAATTAGTATAAAATACTGTTTAAACAGAAGAGGAGATGTGTTAAACCCCAACATTATATGAATTTCATACATACAAAAATACTAATTAATTTCAGGTTAATCACGAGAAAGTGTGAATATTAATATGAAATGCCAAAAAGTGCAAAAACCAAAATTAAATATCACCTACTCAGTAACAGAAGTACTTACGTTTAAGCATAGGTCAATCCGGTTTATTTTTCACAATACTTACACATGTGCTGAGTACAAAAATAGACTTCATGTATGTTCCAATTTTAATGCTGTTTTTTTATACATTCATTGTATAACAATATCACCATTGGTCACCGTACGATACAGTAAACTGTTACCTAAACGTTTGCTTATTACGGGTTGGGTGCGGGCAGATAACTCAAACCATACAAACATTCTGAGGTTGCCTCCCTTCGCTTATAAAGAAAGTCCTGACCGATTCTATATAACAGACATATTGCGCTCAAAAACGAAGTTAAACTTTTCATTTGCACACTGTAGACGCTGACCAAGGTTCATCAAATTTCTGTAATACTTCAAAATTTTGTCCGGAAACGCAGCGCAGTATGTGGGAACATTATGGAAAATTATCCGGATAAACAAACTTAACCTATGTCTTTGGATAGTTTACATACTTACAAAGTGTCAGTAATATCAAACGATATTCAAGAAAGTGCGGACGGATGCTCCCGATGCCATTTACACTTACTTTAAAAAAATGACGGGTGTATATTTGAGAGCTACCTACCTTGGCATTGGGCAACAAAAACAGCTGGTGTTTGACGGAGTGGTAACTGTATAATCCCGTCTCTGTACGAGAAGATGAACTCGTATGGTCGATATTCTTTAACTGAGAACAACCCAGCTGTATACAGATAGAAATCAAAGTCTTTGTTCGTCGGTGATGTAGTTCCGTATTTTCCGTAGGTCCGACATGCTCCCTTCGTGGAAACATCAACAAATACCATAACAGAGGAACTGTCGAAAAAATCACCCGCGAATGCTGCCATGAAGTGCGTACCGTTTGTTATCATGTCTTTCATGTTGTTCGTGATGTCAGTGTCAGAATTTAAAGGGAAACCCATTATATAGTCTAAATCTGACACATCCGTTCCATCTTCGCGGTAAATACTTGTTGTTATGACGGGCACACTGATGTTTTCGGATACTTGTGTGTAGAACGGGTTCTCTTTGTATGATATAACCTGTAATACAACATCATAAGATACTATTGTATGATAAAGCCTAAAATATTATACATTGTATCACATATCTATGTTGTATGATAAAGCCTAAAAAATAATATTATAAATTGATATTGTATGATAAAGACTAAAATGTATTATCATAAGATAATATTAATGATAAAGCACTATATACGTTATCATAAGATAATATTGTATAATAAACCTAAATATAATATAATAAATTAACATTGTATGATAAAGCGAAAATATATCATAAAGTCATTTTGTATGATAAATCCTAAAACATAGTATTATACAATTACGGACTTTTGTGCTTGTGAATGTGATGTGATGTGAAACTGAAAAAGTTGTCTTGACAGAGGCGAAGTTCTATGCTTATCTTAAAGGAAAGAACTTGGACGACAATAGACTTTCATTGTCTATCATATTAATATCGGCAGTGTCTTAGATTGTTTGAGATATACATACTTTCCTGAATTTTACGGGAGACATCATGGCGAGAGGCAAATTTAAATTCATGGAAATGTACCTTTAAGGAACATTAAATTTATTACCTCATCTATTTTTTTATATCATATATTTATTATCATTTTTGGTGTTAGAGTAGAGGAGGAGCCTGCGATGTTTTTTGCTTTGTTTTGTTGGGTATTTTTTGTAGTTTGATGATAAGATAGTATACAGTACACTTAAGGGTTATTTTAAATTTTTGAGTCTCGGTGCCACGGGTTGGTTTTGGCGGATCGGACACATGATATATCCTAAAATCCAATACGTAATTTTTACTTGCTTCACATTTTTTTTCAACAATGTTTAGTCCTTATTTTTGACTGGAAAGTCAGTTTGCAATAACTTCCAATACTCCATAATGACAACTAATTCCATCCTCTCATCGTTATTGAACAACGCCGTTATGTGTCCAGTTTCTGTGCCCGTCTATTTATAACACACATTGTATATAATTTTATATCGCTACGGTCGGAAAAGATGACAGTCTAGTGGAAAAGGATAGTGGATAGAGGAAAAGAGTGGACAGGAGAGCGACAGTAAATTATCCTTATTCACGTCACCATCCCTCAAGCTATAGTTGTTAATGTTGGTTACGATTAAGGTAACATATTTATTTGAGTGTAACAACACTTGTTTCTGTCTCCCATTCATTTATGTTCAATCATGTTTGTAATATGTATACCTTGTGGTATGTGAATAAAACATAGTTTAAACAAAAAATAAAAACGTTGTATATCATTATATTTTCACGTATGATTTTGGTTACAACATTTTCATATCTGCATTGATAACAGTAAAAAGTACATCAAATAGCAAAATGCGAGTTACTATTAAGGAGCTCATATTAAATTTAAAACACGTTTCCATGGAGATTACAGTCTCTATAAATACAGTGCTACCTACAATTGACATCACTTTCTGGTTGGACAGCTGTCTTCTCGATAACTCCGGGTGTAATAAGACGACACTGCCGTATGCTGTTGGGGTTTGACTTGGTAGTGCACCCCCATCTCCTACAGTGATCGACATGAAGGTTCCGTTGTCATTTAACACGGTACTGGTATTTTCGGAACCCAGAAAAAGTTTTGCGGTCCTGACAATGGCATCCTCAAGTTCCAGAAGCTTGGACTTGAAAATAATTGAACCATAGTATCACAAATTAATTGAAAAATTCGTCAAAATAAACAAGTCTAAATCAGCCATAACATTTTGTCTTATGGTTACAATTATGTAAAAACCATGTCGTGAAGATTTTAATTTGTCTGTTTGAATCGTTTAATAACACCAGTATTCAATCAATGAGCATTGGTTTTTTTTCTTCTTCTTAAGAAATTTGTGCGTGGTAGCTATTAACTTTAAAGACTACATGTATTTAACGCTTACCAAAGTTACATTTTGCTGACACCCCGAACCCTCTTGAAAACCGTATGCTTGGTTCAGCACAAGAAAAAATGCTGTAAAAAAGAAGACGGGTAAAACTGAACGTGAAATTAAGCTTTTATTCCACAGGCGCCTAGTACGAGGGGATGGTGTGTTAAAGACATGAATACTGTCAGAAGTTATATATCACCAGTAAAAGTTACTGGTACACACACTTGTCAGGGCTTCCATTTCATTGCTGTACTTACATCGTACACCCTTGGGTATGACGTGGTATACACTTAACAAGGTGCCCAATTTATTTTAAAGATTCGGCTAGATAATAAATTGATCTATCTATATATGGACCGAAAAACGTTTATTGCACAAAATATGTGTCATTCCCATTGCAACAAAAAAGTATTTGTTATGAATGGCGCAATGACTTTTATGCTGATCAATAAACTACAGCGTTTTAAATCTCTCGCGTGCGTGCTATAATGCGCCAATCTAGTTGAGCCAGTATTCTAGGCCATATATAGATCTTCGCTAATCATCGGGAATATTTCCATAATATTTCTTCTAAAATGTCAAAAGACGTAGTTGCAGACGTTTCTTTAGGAGAAAAGTAGTAATTTGTGTATGACGTCATCCAAAAATGTCCTCATATTTTTCTGTATATCGTAAAAAAACTAAAAAAAAACTAGTAAGGGCCCCGTCTTGTGGCAATATATCATAACAAGCAATCTGCCCATATAGCTGAGCTTGACGTTTGACATTTGGAGTCTTGTTTCCTTACGGTGCAATACTCATTTGTTAGCTTTGATTTGTTTTATTTCACATTAAATACCTCCCCAATCAAGAGCTAGGGTCAAAGTCAGAGATCCACTTTGTCTTTGACCTTTGGACCCAAATGACCTTGACCTTTAACTCAGTGACCCTGATCTTTGGTCAGTTGACTTATTCTTTAATTCCGACTAACATTGCTTCATAATATCATAAAAAAATGTTCATCAGTGAAAAATACAAAACTTTACATTGACCTTGAACATTTGGACCCCGTAACCTTGACCTTTAGTCAGTTGACTCCGTGTTAAGTCCTGAACAACTTTGCTTCATAATAACATAAAATTAATGTTCATCAGTAAAAAGATACAATATTTGACCTTGACATTGACCTAGTGTGACCTTGACCTTAAGTCAGTTGATTCCTTGTTAAATTCCGACCAACTTTGCTTCATAATATAATAACAAAATGTTCATCAGTGAAAAGATACAAAATTACACCTTGACATTTGACCCAATGACCTTGACCTTTGGTCAAATGAATCCTTGTTTAATTCCGACCAACATTGCTTGAAAGTGTCATAACAAAATGTTCATCAATGAAAAGATGCAAAATTTGACCTTGACCTTTGAACCTAATGACCTTGACCTCTGACCTGATGACCTTGATTTGACAAAATGTTTATCAGTGAAAAGGTGCAAAGTTTGACCTTGACCTTTGAACCTAATGACCTTGACCTTTGATCTTGACTTTTTACCTCAGTGTGTATTTTTGTGAACTGAACATCTGGACGAAGTGACATGTAAATCAGTCAGTAAATACTAAAGTTTTAAGCCAGGAACAAAATTTGTGGACGGACAGACAGACAGACAGACAGACAGACAGTGATTACTATAGGGCACCTGCATCTCCGATTTTGGGGCCCTAGTAATAATTATATCTGTACACATTGACCTACTAGCATTTCTGTTTATGACGAAGAAGATTCTTGACAAGCCGTCAATCATTTTTGCATACTTACAGTTAAGCGTTCTGTTCATGGCGGTGGTTTCCCTTGGAAGTGCGGCCATCTTTTCTGTGAGTTTATGTTCTATCTGTATTATAGTTTCCTAGGAAAACAAGAAATAAAAAAAAAGGAACAAACATATTACAATTTAGAAAGAAAGCCTTGTTGCGTACCAATTTGTAACAACATTTAATGTTGCTTTTTTTGTTTGTTTTTGAGATGACGAGGGACTATTTTTCGAGACAATGCTTTATTTTATGTAAGTATGTTTTTGTAATCTGTTACAGACTAGCGCTAGTCATGTATTGGCAACATTAGCACATTTTAATTGTATCACAAAGCTGTTTCGTTATTTACATCAATTACGGTCTTAATATATTATATATATTACATATACATATATAATTGAAATTTCCTTATATTTATTTTTTGATCTAGAAAATTATAGTTGTACATGTGCGCCTATTAGTGTGCGTACCATGTGATAAAGACACGTGGGGTATACAAAACTCGTGATGTAATGGAGATGTTCTAAGACTTCCTTCCCACAGACTGATAATGCCAATGGTATTTAATGTATTGTAAGAATTTATAGAGAAGAACATACACTTTCTATAGATTGTTTGTATTTTTTTAAGAACAGGTGTTATTCTATGCGGAGGGAAATTTTACATCTTAACCTTATTTTCAACAAAAGAATTTCAGAATCAAGAGTTGTGATTGACACACTAAATAATGACAGTGGCACCAGGTGGTGCGCAAAAAAACTTTCTATTCAGGAGCTTCTCGCTTTGCCTCCGAGTATTTGAGTTGGTTCTTGATATTATGTTCTTTGTGTGTTGACGCTGTGTTATAGGTTTTCAATTTACAACTTCTCTTATAGGCAGAACTTAGAAAAAGAAAAATGACAGTAGCGCCACTGGTTGACTACCGGTTGTGGGTTTTATAGGCCACCATATAGGGCCTGTATACATGTACACACCTTTAGTACAATGTGTTACATGTAACTGTAGGGCCTGTATACATGTACACACCTTTAGTACAATGTGTTACATGTAACTGTAGGGCCTGT
>JAUMHH010183977.1:0-12896 GCA_032359455.1 Chlamys rubida | reverse complement strand
TGAGTTTCAAATCCTAATGAAGACATGTAGACTACGGCGGATTATGTGATCTTTGTGTTCACAGATATGTATTGTAGTAGAATTGTCATCTTAGATAGAACTTACTGTTGAGTTCTAAATAGGGCACGTCATTTTCAGATTACTCTTATTACGTTTCAAGCACCGGTTTTCAATTATAACCTCTCTTTTTGAAGTAAAAAATCTTCTTAAAATAAAGAGCTTTACAAAAGGCCTGTGGGATATTTTTCAGTGATGCAGAAGTGATATATAGTGAATATAAGTCCGGATTTAAAATTAGGCCATGTTTTTATGTCAGACAATAGACCAGCTGGTGGTCAGGACATCGTTCTGTAAGGTTGGGGGTCGAGGATACCATGGTGATGACACAGTTAACGACGATATGAAGATACAATCCCATGCGTTCTGAGAATCGGATATTAATGTGTAATTAAGTGACAAGTTTCAGATTATTTATATTTAGTTGTGAATAATCCATGATATGTTTAATGATGTCAGAGTTCAACATTATATGATCCGTTGTCTTATTGCACAAGGATCAGTGTTTTAGCACTAATGGGATGCACAGATTTCTCTCAATGTAGTTTGCCAAGGAACGGATATTGTGACGACGTAATCTTTCCAACACTTCAATTTTCAACCATTTATTTTGCCAGGAAAATTGGTTCCAGTGTTTATGTGAAGTTAGTCGATAAAACATTTATTTTAAGGAGCAAGAACAAGAAATAACAGAAAAAATTTCAACATGAAACAATGTTATGTTTTGTTTAAATGATATCGATTTCAGACGGATTTTTTTTTCTAATTTCATTAAAAGATGACTTTCAAGTGAGATATGTTCGTGGGTTTGACGTCATTCTAAAAGATGTTGACACAAAAGTATAAAGAAGAAGCCATATTAATTTTCAAACTACGATTGTATTGTCATTCTTATCAAAGGAGTCATACACTCACGAATCAGATTATTGTCATCAAAACAGTGCAAAAATATTTGATTTTTCATTTCCCGATTTTTTTTTTAACAGGTTTTATTTATTTTTAATTACGCACTTTTAGAATTAAAATTGGTCGGGATACACTACAAAGACCTGCGCTGTCCCTCCTGATACTATTTGAGATCCACTTTGAATCTAAGGCAACAAAACCAATCATAATAACACTTTGTTTCAAGGAAACTGTAATTACCTACTTAAAGCGTGCCATTTTCTATAATGTTATACAATCACATTATACATATATTGTAAATCAATTCGAGAAAATAAATAAATTAATATACGATGGGCACTTTGTCTTGTATCAGCTATGGTTTGTGATGTCTGTTATCTAGGTATGTAGTTCGGTCACCAGACATCTAAACACATGACCACCATAGCCTATTATTTAAAAAAAACGTCATGTAACACCCGTAATGAATTATACCTGTGGTTTGTTATAGCCGGATGTGCCTATCAAAAATGAATAATTTGGAATAGATAATGGGTAGCTACCGGAAATGACTTCCCGATTTCTAGACACAGACGTCATTGTGTTGTTTGTGTAGGCGGAGAAACGAATCTTAATATGACAAAATGTTTTTAATGGTGTAACGTTATTTTAAGGTATTTCAAATACCCTGAAGACATTTATAAACATTTTTTTAGTAATACAAAACTAATATTTTCTTCGATGTTGAGTCTTAATTCTCGTCATCAAAATGAAGCCACTGAAAGAAGACGAAGATGAACAATAGCACACTAATTATCTATTTCGACTGAGAACTAAGTGAGGTGCTAGAGGGGAACTCATTTTACCGAGCTATCTAGTTAAGTAATTACATTTATTGGAACAAATATTGATTTTCAATATGTCAGTGGGATTGGACATCAGGTTCGGCTTATTTAGATTATTTCCTTACTTATTTTTGCATACAATGATATATACAATACAAATACTGGAATATCAATCCAACTGTATACTTGTAGGAGAAAAACGACAAGAATATCAATTTTATAATATGGTGTTAACAAAACCATAATTTGAACTCAAAATCGAGAAAAAAACAAAGGCAAAATATTCATTGAGAATTTTGATATAGTGTAAGAAAAATAAGACCACGTGTTCGGGAAGGGTATGCGTATTAAACTTCCGCGACTACAACCGCCATGTAAATCAAGGTCAAAGTCAAGCAATGCCACGTCCTCGTATTGATAAGCGACCCAAATTTAAAGTCTAGAATTGTATTTTGGTTTCGTTTTTTTCATCCATAATCTACATGATAATGGTAAATTAATGAATGCATTTTATCTTTCATGAACCACTTAGGATAGTCAAACTGGATCTCTTTCATTTTGTAATTTCAATTTCGAATTTCAAAATGACAAATCTTTGAATACTGACGTGGTAACGACACTACATATAACACACTCTTCCTTAATGTACACTGAATATGTTTTCTTTAAATTCGGTTTTTACAGATAATCAAACATAATTTTATAGACAAAATACCATCCGGGAAAGGTTCGTTCAGAATCAGAACAGGGAAATATTAGTTTAGAAAGATGAAAGTTACATACACAAGTGATTGCATCTAAAAACATGTATTAGATACATCATGCAATTTTATAAATAACACTGCATCATACAGCTGTGTCGTTCCTCTCATCAGCGATGTAAGGGGCCAACAAGTTGGACATCTAAATTGTCTAAATTTGTGTTGAACAATTAGGAATTGGAATCCTTCATTTGCATGATTTTACTTTTGGAACGACTTCTCCTTGTCCAATGTAGAGTCACCTTGGGATTAGTGCTTGAACTCATTGCTCAGCAAAACACCACTGTGTGTTGAAAAAGACGTATATGGTGTTCATTAGGAGTCATCAAACAGAATAGCAGATAGTATACTCTGAATTCAGTATGTACAGGGATTGTCTGAGTTTCAAATCCTAATGAAGACATGTAGACTACGGCGGATTATGTGATCTTTGTGTTCACAGATATGTATTGTAGCAGAATTTTCATCTTAGATAGAACTTACTGATGGTTCTAAATAGGGCACGTCCCTTTTAGGTAACTTTTATTACGTTTCACGCACCGGTCTTCAAAAACAACCTCTATGTTTCAAGTAAAAAACCTCTTCTTAAAATAAAGAGCTTTACAAAAGGCCTATGGAATTTTGTCAGTTGTACATTAGTAATCTATAGTGTATATAAGTCCGGATTTGAAAGTAGGTCAAGTTTTGATGTCAGACAATAGATCAGCTGGTGGTCAGGACATTGTGCTGTAAGGTTGGGGGTCGAGGTTCCCATGGTGATGACAGTTAACGACGAAATGAAGATAAAATCCCATGCGAACTGAGAATCGGATATTACTCAGAATGTGTTATTTAGTGAAATCCTTAAGATTATTTAAATTTAGTTGTGGATAATCCATGAAATGTTTAATACTGTCAGAGTTTAACACAGTTCTTTTTTATATGATCCGTGGTCTTATCTCCCAAGGATTAGTTTCATAGCACTAACGGGATGCACAGATTTGTCTCAATACAGTTCGCCAAGGAACGGATATGGTGAGGACGTACTCTTTCAATCACTTTTATTTTCAACCATCCATTTTACCAGGAAAATTGGTTCCAGTGTTTATGTGAAGTCGATAAACCACTTATCTGAGGGAGCAGGAACATGAAATTACCGTGAAAGCCTTCAATTTGAAACAATATACGATTTCTTTGATTTCAAACGGAAATAACTAAATTTTCTAACTTCATTTAAAGATGACTTTCAAGTGAGATATGTTACGTTGGTTTGACGGAGACTGACACCAAAGTATAATTTATACGAATAAGAAGCCATATTAGTTTTCAAAATGCGATTGCATTGTCATTCTTATCAAAGGACTTATTCCCTCACGAATGGCAGTAATTTCCTCAAAATCAGTGGAAAATATTGGATTTTTCATTTCCTGAAACTATGTTTTTTTAATTAGGTTTTTTTAATTAAGCACTATCATGATTGATTCACTTCAAAGACCTCCGTTGTCCCTCTTATAATATTTGAGACCCACTTTGAAACTAAAACAACAAAACCAATCATTATAACACTTTGTTTCAAGGAAACTGTAATTACCTACTTAAAACGTGCCATTTTCTATGATGTTATACAATCACATTATACATATACTGTTAATCAATACGACAAAATAAACAAACTTATAAGAGTATAAAAACATATCAATAAAAAGAGTAATTCAAATGTTTGATAAAAATCTGAAATGCAACACAGTCTAAACTATTATCAATATATTATAGATTTTTTTTTTGATTTTTTTTTAAGTTCATTTGCCAGCATTAGGATTTTTCCTGGTAATTCATCGTAACGGTTTATATCTAAAAAGGTTAGGCTTCTACAAATGTGAAAAAATAATCTCTAGAAATACGACATAAGTAGGACCGTATCATGAGTTTTTACGCTGCAAATAGCCAAACAAAAATTACTTTACTGTTAGGATAATTACGCTTTTATAAAAGAACGATTTAATCAAAAGGATTAGGAATATATATATAAATTATTAAAAAAGACATCCCCGATTGTACTTCTATGATTTTGTACCTTCATATAGTAGCTTTTAAAAATGTTATTCACGCATCATTGTATTTCCCAGACATAAACATGTACACATACTGTCTGGTTTGAGGCCATAGGATTAATCCCTGTATATATATCTGTCTATCATGCATAATAATGACAATTGCCTTAATACACTTATTTACTATGGCAGTTCTATGAGGATAACATTTAATGGTTAATGGTAGATTACCCAGTGTACACTCTCATTAGATACCCCAGCTGTCTAACCTTCTATGTGTAATCTAGAATTGGCAGTTCTATGAGGGTAACCTTTAATGGTTAATGGTAGATTACCCAGTGTACACTCTCATAAGATTCCCCAGCTGTCTAACCTTCTATGTGTAATCTAGAATTGGCAGTTCTATGAGGGTAACATTTGATGGTTATTGGTAGATTACCCAGTGTACACTCTCATTAGATCCCCCAGCTGTCTAACCTTCTATGTGTAATCTAGAATTGGCAGTTCTATGAGGGTAACATTTAATGGTTAATGGTAGATTACCCAGTGTACATTCTCATTAGATCCCCCAGCTGTCTAACCTTCTATGTGTGATCACATGCATCAATGAAATATACAATTTAAATGTTTTATTATCAAAATATCAAACCTATATTCTTAAACTTAATTGAGTTATTTTCGGAGACGGAAATCACCTTTTTACTATCTTCATTTAAAGATGACTTTCAAGTGAGATATGTTACGTGGGTTTGACGTCATTCTGAAGGATGCTAACACCAAAGTATAATTATACAAATAAGAAGCCATAGCAATTTCAAAATGCGATTGCATTGTCATTCTTATCAAAGGTTTTGTGCACTCACGTAGGGGATAGTATTCTCAAAAACAATATAAAAAAGTGTTAGTTTTTTTCCCTGGAAAACGTATGTTTGGGATAGGATGCGACACATTTTAAAGGTTTAGGCCATTCTCTAATTTTATTATGTAAGATCCAATTTGCACCAATTGCAAAAAATCTGTCAGACACGTATTAACGCTGTATTGTAAGGAGATTGGAATTATCTTCTCAAAACGTACCATTCTCTAAGTCGTATACAATTGTAATTTACTTAAATTGTCGATTGCTATTAGGATGAAATAAAATTGCGAACATAATTAAATGTTTGATAGGAACATGAAACGCAAAACATTCAAAACTGCTATACATGCATTTGAGTTCTATTGTCCTATTCAAGTTAATTTAATTTAATAATCTTTCTTATTTTATAACAATTATTAAACAAATTACAACTTATATTAATCACTTTTGTTGGCCCGGATGTTAGAGAGCTTGGGGTCTAAATGTGGAAAGAAACCGGAGTACCAGGAGATAACCCACGTGGTCGGGCAGGTAAACCCTTACCTGTTCATGTCCGTTTGGGGAATCAAATCACCACCCAAATTAAGTTGACAGCATTAGGATAATTAATAATCAATAATTAATAATCTCTCGATAATTCACATACAATGGTATGAATCTAAAACTGGTAGATGATAAAACAATTATCACTCTCAGTCCGAATATTTCCACCTCCTGGCATTCTTCAAAATTATGACAAAGAAGAAGGCGTGGAGTCCAAAATATTGGGACTGAGAGTGACCATTATTTTATCATCCTTTCTCCCTATGCAAGTCAACTGTTGTTTATTAAAAACGATAGGTTTTTATGAGGTGAAGAATAACGCATTTGTGAATTTCCGTCAGTATTGTTGACACATGAAAGTACATAATATGCAAAATATTTCGTTGCTATTCAGAAATGTAGCAAATACCAGTATTACAATATATACGGCGACCACTGTTACAAATTCTACTTACACTATGTAGTTGGTGGCGTCCGTTCTGTTGTACCTCATCAGCCACAAACGACGACAAATACTGGCGTAGGCGAACGACATGAGAGAGAACGGTATGACGAGAATGATGAGGAACATGTATATACCGTGCATCATTCTGTAGGTCGTGTCTTCCTGGTTCAGTACACACCAGTACGCTATCTGTCGGTTCCCCACTTGTTTGTGACTCTATCAACAGACAATTTACAGGAACATTAGCATTTAGGAGCATAGTTACAAAGACTGACCTATATGAATCATCATGTAAACTGTTTGAGATTTTGGATCTAATCGGACGTTCTTGAAACAAAATGTGGAAACTTTTATGTTTATGTTCGAAAAATATAATATGTAGTCAATATTTTTGCAAATACCAATAAATCCATATTTGAATTTAATATCAATTACATGTCACAGTGACATAGGTCTCTAAAACAATGGTCAGGATGAAAACATAATCATGTCTTTGTAACTATATAACGTTAGTTCAATGGCATCGATAGGTGGGTATAAACAGGTTTTTTTCATATATAGTGACGTTTCTAGGACGTTTTCTCATACATTCCAAATGGAATAAAACGGCATCAACCAAACTATATTGTCTAATACAAGTGAATACACTTGAAAATAGAATTAATGAATCCTGACTGCAAAAACATGTTTAACTTCACCAGCAATAAATTGTCCTAAAAAAAAAAAATTGGGGACCGTTACACAAGTCTCTCATATTACTCCGTAGTCGTAATGATGCGTCAGAAAGAGCTTTCAATGTCATACGACACTAACATAGTACAATTGAGCAAACAGAGGGGGGCCGTTGGCATCACCTTGACGTACACCAATACATGTGTTGATCAATTACAGACCACGGCGGCCATGTTTGATCGGTAAATGAGTCGGGTACATCCACTAAAGCTCATGTGAAGTTCAATAAGTATCCGGCCAGGAGTCCCCGAGATAAGGGCCGGAAAAACATTGGCGGAAGAAGAAGAAAACGGAAGAAGAAGAGGAAGAGGAAAAAGAAGAGAAGAATAAGAAGGAGATGAAGAAAGAACAGTAATAATAAGAAGAGGGACTTAGATATCAAATGGGATATCAACCATTATGAAGCGGTTGGTAGACATTCCCGACCATTAATACAATATCTTACATGACCTGAATGACTAAAATACATAACAAGGAAGCGCTTATAAACTAAAATTGTCGATAAAGAAAACCAAGCGAAGTTGACAGTGTTATGCACCACATTGCCATTTTCATCAATTTAGGACTCACTAATGGTAAAGATTGTCAAAATTCTGAAACTTCGTGTTTCAAGTGTTAGGAAACATATGTAAATACACAGTGAAAGGGGAAAGTTGCTGGTAGACGTGTAATGTGTATGTGTCGACTTAAATGTCAAGAAGAATATTTTCATTGGCATTACATACCAGCTTCCTGAACCTATCAAATCATATATATGGGGAAAGCATTCATGTATGGTTTGGTGTGACGCCAATAATTCCGGTTAATGTGATGATTGGGAGTCTGCTCCCTATACCACAGTACATATCTCAAGCGACTGAATTTGTTGGAGTCCTTTCTGCCAATATCATGACTAAGGACCACTGTCCCACTGCAGGAAAAATACTAGAGAATGTTTTGTACATGCAGTAACCTTCCCTTAATAACTTATCCGATGATCTTAGGTTACTCCGGCGAAAGCAATAACACACTGCTAAATTTCTGCTTTTTGATAATAAGACGTTACATATACATCTGCAAATGTAAGTCTAGTATACCGTCAATAGAAGGTGTCTTAATATTTTTAAAACACCATCGAGAAATTGAATATTAACCTTACAAGTTATACAGATAAAAAAAAGTTCACGAAGTAACTGAAAAATGGCGCCCATTGGAACAATTATTTAACTAATTAGTAATTACCTGAACTAAGAACATAAGTAATGGTAGAAAGAAACTGTATTGTTTAACAATTATTATTGAAATGATGTAAATGATCATGTAATATGTTGTACTTGCTTTTTGTGAACCAAAAGAAAATAAAAAAATATTCATTACAAAAAAAAAAAAAAAAACAGGGACTGAAAGTTCACTGGCTGAGTCAACCACATTGGTGACTAAAATTATCACTAGGAATACGAGGAAAGGAAGTGTCTATTGGATTACAGAGAAAAGGGAAAGGGGCCTCAAAAACGCCTTGCCATGTCACAAATTTACAACTGTCATGTCTATATTTATACAGTGAATTACATCCCATATTATTTATTGCACTGGAGGTTTTGTCGTCTATTATATAACACTACCATTAATTTTATTTAGATTACGAAGCCAGTAAAACGGATACATGACATAATAAATTATCAAATATACATCCGTAATCTTAAAATATAGAGGGTTTATGAATAGTTTATTCAAATATTGCAACTGGAAAAGAGATTGGACACATGTCCAGGTAAGTGTGACGTCCCATGTTTCCGGGTTAAACAAGAAATATCCACCGAAAAGTAGTTTTATCATAAATAGTCAATGTCAGACAGTGCACTTCATCGCGTTTATGACACCTTAAAGCACAATGTCATCCGGTATACATTATTAAAATGTGTATATCAAAATCAAACCCGTAGCTTAAGGATCCTCGTACCGCTGCATAAACTTCAATACATATTAGAAACTTGTTTTAGTATGACTACTACTTTAATATATCATTTTTGAACAAACTTTACAGGACTTTTATGGAAAAATGAAATAGATACAATAGAACAAACTAGACACGAAGGTGAAATAAACAAGTTCTAATCAACAACAGTGTTCTGAGTGTTAAAAGTCAGAGGTGTTTGACCGGGATTCGAACTCTTGACCGCAGGTACAGCTACAGCTATGTTCAAAACGACATTAAGGGGAAGTAACTGTGTATACGAATAACCAGAGTGAAGTGGGACTGGAACCACAATAGCTTCATAGTGATTACATTAAGCCAAACAATAAGAACATTTCAGATATTTCTCAAAAAATCGTAATAAGAAACTTTTTGCTTTAACAGTATATAGTCGGATTGTTAACAACTGACAAGTTTATATTAGTAATTTTAAATCGTTTTACATACATGTAATTACTAGCTCATAATCTTAACAGTTTTGTAATGGTGAACATATTCCGAAGGAAATCTCCAGCAAATATGTGCAGCATCATAACGGCATTTCTATTAAACAAGAAAATATGTATGCAATATGTTACATTTACGCTGATGGTCTATGTCTAAAATCGCCGTCAGTATAACGTAAGGAAGAATCTACTGTACATAATTGACATAACACAACTATTTACAACAATGCAAAACAATGCTCTTGTGGTGAACAATGAAGTTGAGAACATTTTTATATTAAGGCATGCACTTCACGTCCTAATTGTAATCTTTAAAAATAGGGTTTTTCACTAAGAGGGTATTTTTACTTTACGTGTTCTCACGCCGTTTCGTCCATTAAAGACTCGTCAGTTGTACAAAAGGTAAAAACAAAAATGAAAATCTTTGTCTAAAGAAGTCAGAAGCTCATAATGTAAACGAGAACCGGTTAATGTCAGATTTTCACGAGAAGATACAAATTAACAAGGCTGTGTACACTATATACATACCATACGTCAATCCAACAACATGTACCCCACTTCTTGTAATGACAATAATGTATGTTCTTATTTACCTTAGACTACATATGAAGACAAATCTTACTTGCAAGATGACACCGCACGAGAATATCTAATGTATACGTATAAGGGATAGAAAGTGGTAATATCGTAGAGTATACCACAGATTATATGAACATTTCATGCATCGCGGCACATTTCTTTCAAATAACTTTTCGTAAAACATTTACATTGCATACAATTCTGACATTATTGATGTTTCCATTCCATGATATAACATAATAAATGTTAAAGATCTCGTGAAACACATTATCCTAAAGGACTGTTATTTTGCCCTGATGCCGATTTTTGTGGATCTATGAGTGACTTCCATTACATGTTGTGTAAACCCATGGAACATCGGAGGATCTCGAAACTGCTTTTCTAACGATATCAAAATCAAACTCATGGATCTATCACAAGATTTTACGGAAACGAAAGTCTGCAAAAACAAAAACAAAATAGTTGTCTCACGACAACCATTTATCTCTACGAACAATGAGCAGTTTTGCGCAGCACACGTACCCACACATAAACTTATGTTAGTATTTTTGTCAAATCAGATGGATTCGCTTTAACTTCAACACAATACGATTAATTTTTTTCGTATTTTGCATAAACAACACTATAACGCGAAAGAAACTGTTCGCCAATTTCAGCTGATATCGATAATTGTAAGAGTAGCGAAAACATCGAAATAATAGAAACGATCCTTTGTCAAGGGAACATAGCATAACGCGTTACGACATTACGAAACACATAGAAAAAAACATACACACACAGTCGCTTGAAACATCAGCAGGATTACCGTTACGAAGAGTTGTGTTCATCAAGTCACACAAGTATGTCGAATGAACGGCGTCTACTATAACTGTTTGTGGACGATTACTTACGATAACACTTTACACTGCATACAAACGTATGTTCATAGGTTTTGATAAAAAAGACTAAATCCTCACCAGGTCTGAACCCCGAGTTGTTGTTGTGTTCCGTTAAAATCACGCAGATCATCAACAATCAACGGGACAGAAATATGACTGAGAGCAGCATCGTGGTACACTTCTCGTAGTCTCGCGGTATCGTGGTACACTTCTCGTAGTCTCGCGGTATCGTGGTACACTTCTCGTAGTGTCGCAGGAAATAATGTATTGTTTATTGACATTACGTCTATATGACACATAAAGAAGGCAGGATAACAGAAAAGAAACAACAGGTACTCGTTTGACGACTTCCTGTGATACCAGTCATACAATTCAGTATTTCCAGTGGATATACACGAACATTTAGCTAATCATATGTAACTTAATTTTCTAAAAAGTGTAAATTACTTTTCAATTTACCAAAATAATTCAAAATAATTAGAGGTCAAATGAGGTACAGGTGGAAAAAGAACACTTTAGTTAGTGAAATTAAATCTTTAGTTACATTTTAAATACCACATGGATTATTTGGACTCCGTTAGCTTTTATTATGGTATGTGAAATCATTTTTAAGATGTCAAATATTCCATGAAAAGTAGTTGAAGTTCAAATTCCCAGGGTATTGTTTTAATATTCCATGAAAGAATCACTTAGTAAACATTAGTATGATTTTATTTCTGGAACCGTGTACGCTTATGTCTTAATACGTTAATGATCACTGCTACTACTGCGACAGATCAACAATACTAAAGGAAAAGCAAAATACAATGCCATCACTTGAGCGTCACAGGACAACGTTTAGTCTGTCTGACGGGCTGTTTTCTTACCGCAAATTGCCAATACCAACCTCTTTTTTCGACTTGCCCCTTTGATTCCTTTAATGGGGTAGTTCACGTCAGTACTCCCTGGTGTCAGTGCTACAGACACAGGTTTGTCACCATTCCCCTCCATGTTACACAGGTTTTCTCGCATGTACTGTTTAGGAGTATAAAATATTACTTCTATATGCTTATATACTTTAAATGTATTGAACATATGTGAATGACGAATCATTCTAAGAGTAACTGGTTTTCATTGGTAGATTGAAAAGTAACAATAAATCTGCCGACATCCTAACAGTAAAGTTGCCAGCTCGAACTACATTTGATAATATATGATCATCAGCCATTGTTTAGTACAAGTACCGACAGTAAATTTTCTCTTGCCTCCTGAAGGTCAACTGTTTGGGTTATAACAAGACATAGCAAGAGGTTTGTAAAAGTGACAGCAACTTGTTTTGTATACGCGTGGGTCGGGATGAGGCGGGAGTTACCATCACAGGAGGTAATCGTGCGAAAACTTTAATGTAAATAATACTGATTACTGCTAACGGGTCTTTCCCGAAGTTGACATTTTTATCTGTTGTTGAACAGTGTGTCAAACAAATTTTTACAGAACCATTTACAGAAGCTATCTAATACTATAAAATACTGACCGTTTATTATCATAAGAGTTTTTACAAGTAGCCAAGATTTGAGATATATTCTAACAGAAGCAACCTGTAAATTATGATCAGAAGATAATTTTCTAAATGTTATGCCTGTACCAGTAGGTATCTCAATATACTCTATGAGGTATAATCTGATGCTCTAGAGTTTTAAAATTATGTATCTAAATATATTACCTGTTTATTTGAGTATAATTTAATTTTGCCTATCTCCCCCATAATCATTTGTTTGGTATATATCGTATATACCTAAAAAGAAAAACAACTGATGACGGAACTACTTTTTTTTAGCGCAATTGTTTAGTTTACGTAAAAATTAAATAAATCTTTAACTGTGCATTTACAACGTGTTTGTCT
>JAUMHH010183966.1:0-14736 GCA_032359455.1 Chlamys rubida | reverse complement strand
AAGTGACAACCTACCTTCTGTGACGATCTCGGTCCGCCATCTTGAAAAGACCAATCCGTAACGGGTACACGACAGTGCTATTGTTGATTTTTATTTTGTTTTGTTTGTTTCATCTTTTATTTTCATAAAAGTTTCCCAAGGTATTATATGGACTTCTTTTCAGAAATAGTTCATTAAATCTATTATCATGCTTTAAAAAAACACCTTCCAATTTATAGGCACAAGGATCCCTAACATTTCTAGTTACAGTTTTGAGCAGTGGTGCAGGGAACCTTAAAGTTTCCTGTTCTGTATCAACTCTACAGGTCTAGATTACAACTGCTTAAAAATGTGCAATGTTGTACAATTTTTTTTTTAAATGTCTCTATTCATATCCTTAAAGTCGCTGAATTGGACTGGGAACATACATAGAAAAAAGGCACTGCAACACAGGTCAGATGGTCTAAACTATTTGTGTTAGAAAAGTCAGGATATCTGACAAAGATATACATACCACATGAAGCTATCAAATAATCATCAAATATTCATGGATCCAGAGGTTTTCAGTTACTACTATCACTGGTGCAGTAACGAATACCAATCTTAACGCGGCAAGAAGAACATATGTTTCATAAAAAATTCATATTAGAAGTATTATAATATCTTGACACGTAATATCGATTTTGACTTAATTGCACAAATCTGAATCAACTGTTCGATTTCCATGCATTCAAATCGAATGAGCAGAGAGATAAAATATACATTTTGTGTGGATCATGCTGGGCCCAATATTCATGAAAATGTTTTCACACTCTGGAGTTCAGGTTTAGACTGTTCTCAAATCCAATTTCATGTTTTGGGGGTAAATTATTCAAAATTCACATTTCTCTAATGATTTCGAGGAATTTTGGAAAGACTTAATTGAAGCTAAACAGAAATTGCTGTGCAGTGAGTGAGTGAGTGTCTAGATTTTACTTTTTGATCTTATCACATGATTTAAGCAAGTTATAAGAAAGTTGGTTTGCACACAGAATCCATGTTTCATGATAACATGAGGACAGTTTCATGAATACTGGCCCAGGTCTATCAATAATGCAGGTGAAAACACTCAGTCTAGAGGTTAAATGTACTGTGTACCCCTGTAATACGTACCAGCCTATGGCAGGGTATGGCATACCTCATTCTCCACATGTTGTATTGATTATTAGGGCATATCATGCTATCTATGGTAATAGATGGGTTGTACATAGGCCTGAAGTATTAAAAGAATTCAATACCTTGGTAGCTATCACCTCAACTTAATTATAATGAGGCTGACCTCCACCCTAACCAAACACGGTCGCCCTACTATGGGGACGTCCAGCAGTCCTATATAACGGGACAAAGCAGATAGAACACTGTTTGATTGAAGTTTGATTATTTAGGTTATGTCATTAGATATGTTGGTCACTTTTTTAAAAACTTTCAGCAAGAAAAACAAAAAGAGATATATTAACCCTTTCACCACTGTAGACCATAATGGTCTCATCCAGCTCAATGCATGGTAGAGTTTACTAAAGTTACATAGGGGTGGAAGGGTTAAGAATAGAGTTGTATTGTCTTAAGGTAAAGGGCACCACTAATTAAACCAGTTATCACCACAAAGAAGAGTTCCAATTCAGAACTGCTTTTTACTCAAAGTGTTCTCCCATACATAAAAAGTAGATGAAGCTATAAAAGGAGGTTTATTCCAGTTTAGAATTTATTACCGTGTTAACGCATTCATCATTTTTATTTTCTTGTACAGCACATTACCTGTTACAGTTAGTAATGGTGTTGATACCTGTATGTTCTATGTTTTTATTTTTGTTTATCTGTAAATAAAGACTTATACAAATTTTCTATGATATTGACAATTGTAATAATATAACAAGGTGGTAGTCTTTTACCTTAAAGGAATTTCTGACTTTGAGTTACTTCCCTTGGCAAGATATTGCTCTATTTGGAATCCTAACATTACCAATTACTGGATAGCAACATCATGAAGGAGTAAGGTTTAGATACCAAGTTATGTCAAAAGTTTGACAGCTGGAATGTTTTGTTTTTTGTTTTTTTTCATTTTTCTCAAATAATCAGATTTATATATGTAGAAAATAACTTGAACAAATATTTATAATAATGCCAGTGGTACCGATGATAATGTATTTTAACTCAATAGTATACATGTATATTATTTGTGTATTCTTTTTCAGCGAAAAAAAAAAAAATCACGAAGAATTTCAGAAATATCACAAGAAGAACTGATGCTTACAGGAGTTTTTTTTTGTGTCCAGCACTAATTAAATTTAGACTTGAAGTACCTAAGATTTCATATCTACCGCAAAATATAATACACAAATGTCGTTACTTATTGATTTTTTTTTTTTAAAGAAATATACCATTGGTTTTGTGTTTGAGCCAGTTAAGTGTCTTGTATTATTAACTGAACTGTGTGTCCTTGTAGGAGAGGGAAAGCACCTTGCCAGCTGCCATCACCGAGACACTGTCAACAGACAAGGGCACCCTGTTCTACGTCCTGATGGTGGCAGGGGAGCATGGCGTACCTCCAGGGTCAGACGAGTCTGCCGAAGAAGTTGTTTCCTCCCCTCGGGAGCTACTTTTCCTTACAGAGACTCCCCAGGCTTCCTCAGAGTCTCAGCCAGAGTACATCAGGGCTATAGACATCCCCAATAAGCTTCTCCTGGATGTCAAACGGAGGTAGGACTGGTAGAATGTCAATCGTATAGTTGAACATCAGGAATCAGGGACCTGCTGAAAGAAATTTCTGCAGTGTTATATAACGAACGATATTGCAGAGACTCAATAGACTAAAAGTGGTTAATTGATAAGGTTTGATTTGAATTAATGGGGTTTGTTTGTTGTTGAGTAGACTAATAGAAATGTATTTAAATCTGGTGTTTGCTTTTCACAGGATCAGAATCAATTTTCTGAACCAGCTGGAGGAGTGGTCAGAGCAGGCTGTGCAGCGGTCAGAGAGTGTGGTCATCGCAAAGGTCAGTCTTCTTTAAGGTCACTTAGTTGGCAGTACATCTGCATAAGTGCTCATTATTTGTGCTCATTATGTATGCAATGATGTCAGAGTAAAGCTAGTCAGACCCGTGCTCATCTGTACTTGTCATCTTACCAGGAAATGTCCCCCCCCTCCCCCCCCTCCGTAATGAAGGTGAGTTTATCATTACAGCAAATATAAGTAAACTGCATAGTAAACATAGCAATTAAATGTGAAGGACGAAATTAAAATTGGTTTCAAGGGCGAAGGGTGAAAGTTTGAGCGAGGAAAAATATCCCGGTATACAATAAAAGCCGATAAGCTGTGCTCATTGCCTGTGCTCATCTGTACTTATGGGTGCTCATTCAGGCTGTACTCTTCATTTATGCTCATCAGTATGTGTTGCCTTGGTTTTAGTGTGAGGAGCTGAACAGTGAGCTGGACTTGAGGCTACATCTCCACAAACCTCGTGCCAGGAGAGCAGAACTGGACGTACACAATGTCAGAGCTGGTCAGTATTGGTCAAGCCACCTATTTTTAGAATAGGATACAATCTCAGACTCATATGTTTTAAAACTGATTCCATCCGTTACCTTTGTTAACCCTTTCACCACTGTAGACCATAATGGACTCTTCCAGATCAATGCATGGTATAGTTCACTCAAGTTACATAGGGGTGAAAGGGTTAACAATGTAATGGAAAAATATCGTTTGTATGTTTCCTTTGATGTTTTACTCTGCGTTCCTGTATAATGTGAAGACTTGTGTTTGTAGCTGAGTTGGTGATGCATTCTGAGCGTGTCCAGAGGCACACCAAGGGAATACAGCAGGCACTCAATGAGCAGCGACAGAAGTTCACCAAGATGACACTCGAACACAACAAGCTGGCAGGAAAGTTCCGGGAGGACATTGAGGCACTCGAGACCGTCTTTGTCAACGCCACTAAGTCATCAAGGTAAGAAACTTTGTTTTTGATGAATAAACTTATCTGTTAATTATTCTATGTTGTCAAAGTTCATTTAACATAACCAAGAGTTAAACTGGGTCGCGGGTTCAAGGCCTACATGGGGTAGTTGCCAGGTACTGGCCACAGGTCAGTGGTTTTTTCTCCGGGTACTCCAGCTTGCCTCCACCACCAAAACCGGGCACATCCTAAAATGACCATAGCAGTTAATAGGACGTAAAACACAAACAAGCAAGTGATTGTTTAGGATTCATAAAATTCAATTCACTAGAAAATTAAATAATCTTAGAGAAGTTTTTGTCAAAATGTTAAAACATATACAAATGTCATCCAAGAATTAGAAGCATGGCATCTCTTTAACACTGCTTTTCGTGAATTTAAAACATTTGAATAATTGATGGAATACTGCAGATATATTGCGCAGTGCGTATTTCAGCATGTGCTATTCAAAACTATAACCACTGATCTCGTGTCAAATGATAAGTTTTTTCAGTGCTGTCTGAATTTCACTTTAGGACATTTATTTTATCTCCCATTTAAAGTTTTTTATTTAGCTATCAGACTACAGCCAAATCATAAGGTCCAACAATACTCCTTACCCTATAATATATATTAGTGGCAAAGCTGGAAAACAACTTGTCTGTGTTTGAGTCTTCAATCTGGAACATTTATATGGATGTTTATAGATGTTTTATTGAAGATATTTTTATGGCCTAAACAGGTATTTTGAGAGATTCTATTGTCTAATTGATTAGATCAGATTAAATCATTTACCTGCATGTATCAAGCATATTGCACTCCAGAGTTACCTCCCTTCTATCCACTCTAGTGTTATGAATAGCCTTGCTAACCAGTTGGAAACTAAGTTTTTATCTTGTATTTTCTTAAATAAGATTTTTTTATAAACACTTTTCCAATGTATCAGAATAAAGAAACTAATTGTTACCTTGTTCTTTTTCAGGCTGATTACTCTTCAGAACCAGCTTGGTGTAGAGTTGGAAAAATTTATGGGCATCATTCGTACTTCTCTTAGAGAGTTTCGTACCAAATTGGATGAGACCTTGCAGATGTTACGAGAGTCCAATGCTCGCTTTATTAAGTCATTCAAGTAAGTATAGTAATGTAAGGACAAGATTGTTTGAGCCATTAAAGTAAGTGTAGTGTCACTGTTTCAAATGGACTACAAAACTGTATGTTCAATTGTGTAAATATTTTTTTTATATATTTTTCATGGAGCATATCCAAAGATGGCAATTGATTATGATTCATATCCAATAGAATGTGTTTGTGTAGGAATTGTAACCTACAAGCTGCATGATGTCAAAATGTAGGTGTGACATCGAAAAGTTTTTTGACGTCATATGCCTTGTGAACAGCTTATTTCACCGAAATTACCATAAATATAAACTAAGGGCCAGGATATTATAATTATGTACTTCAATGATATGGAGCAGAAATGTTCAATTTTCATTCAACAATTTCTTGGATTTGTTTTTTAAAGCATTCTTCTAGTATAGTTTAGGGACCGTGTACAATTTCAGATTTCAGAACTCGTAGGAAATTACGAAAACAAATTATTAGCTTGTCCTACATTTTCGAATCGAAAATTTTCACCAGCCATGACCTCAAATCTGTTTAGATAGATCCAGGTGTCAGGCAGCTAAGGTCAGTCAGGCTGGTGGAATTGAAAACTCTTGTAGTTGAAGTCCAACAACTTTCTTGTTCTTGTTGTTTTGTAGGGTTTTCTCAGATGGAGGTAATTTTTGTCCCGAGGAAATCAATGATTACCGTAAAAAATTGGAGAAGATGTCAGACAAGATAGACTCTGCTGAAGGATCCATCATGTCTGACCTAGAAGGCATGGAGTCCAAACGTCTGGAGCAGGCTACCAAGGTGGCACTGGAGTTTGAAGACAGGTACTTAGATACTTACTCTTGGAATGGAAATTAATATTCTGTCAAAATTTGAAATCTTTTACTAAGATCTCAGAATTTCAGGTAGCTATATATTTTGTTTTAATGTTTCATTTATGCTCAAAATCCCCCAAAACTTCTCTAAAACTTAAAAAAGTACTGAAATTATTGTAAATTCATATCAAGTAAATGCTAAAGATGGTCTTTCTTGAAGTTAGTATTACTGTTAACATATACTTTCTGTTTACAGATTTAAGAGTCACATGATTGATCTGATCTTCATGGAGAAGATAGCTCGCTGGCTGACCAATACACAGGTCAAGATAAAGGCCGAGGTTGCCAGTAGCAACTCTCAAGCTCAACAGCTTGCGCAACACCTCAACGATGTGGATCGAAGGATTGATGCATGTGCACGCCCTAATTTGGACAAGGAGGTAGGCATTAAAACGTTTCGGTGATCTGAATACTTGAAATGTACTTGATTTAGCAGTATTGTTATTTTGGCGCATTTTATACGAACTATGACACTTATTCAGTACAGAACTAAAATTTTACATGTTAAATATTTATGTTATATAATGTAATCACATTCAACCTATATAATATTACTCTCCGAGTTTTGTAGAAGAACTTTAATAATTGACTGAAAACTGAGATACCTAAAATTGACTGACGATTCAATTTAAGTGATAATCGAATACAGGTGTTTGTCTTTTTGCCAGTGACAATATAATGCCCCTTCTTTTATTTGCCAACTCATCTACTGCCAGCATATTTCAATGTATTTTTTTTTTCTCTCTCAACATTTTAATTATATGTCTCTGATGGTGTTTTAGCAGACCCCTTTATAATGCAAACAATGTTCTGTACAAATGGTGGCAGAAGTACAGGATTAAATATTGTAATTACTTAAAAGTGCAATTGCTCAACAGAGAGAAGATAATTAAGGTTATATTTAGCTGCTCTATGATATACAGATAATTCATATGTAACTGTATGACTGACTGACAAGGAAATAGCTCCGTGTCACTTTTGACAAGATATATTGACACCTAGCATTATTTAATATTCCTGATATGACAGTCATGACAGACACTTTTTCTTTCTTTTATTTTTAATTTAAGAATTAAAAGGTTTTTTTGAAAGTGTAGATTGGTTATTTAATAATTGAGCAAATATGTCATAAATCGTACTTTGTGCTAAAATATCATTACGCTAAGTAAAAGTACAGAGCAGTATTTACATGTACCTAGAGTTTCCTGCTGTGGTTTCTGTGCAGTGAATGACTTGATTGAGATAACAGTGTAGAAGAACGGCATGTTTTTGTTACAGCATTGTAACTTGTAGATTGATGTTTAGATTCCATATTTTGCTGAAGTTTTTTTCCCCAATACAATGCAGTTTAGTGTTGTTTTTCAGTCGAAATTGAGGTTTTTGAAATTTTGCCAATTCATATTTATTGACTGAATATTCTATGTGTCTCATGGACTCAATTTTTTCTTTTGTTAATTACTCAAACATATACTCAACAGAATTTTACGAGTTGTATATCATTTTACTTGTATAACTCCTGCTAATTCGTCTCAGAAAACCACAAATAAATCTGATAAAAACAACATCAGAAAAAACAGGTTACCTGTGTGTTCCACAAGTAAACATGTGCAAACATATTTCAGTAAATGAAAGTTAAAAATAAGTATTAACTCAATACTTACAATAGTGATTGAGTGTAAATGAAGGAATTGTTGAAGAGCAAAAGAAAGACGATGAAAGTGAAACAAGAGAAAACAGTAAGAAAGACCTCGATCCTGCATGATGTTCCAAGATGTAAGATATCAGAAAGATGCTGGGGAAATATAAATCATCCGAAAAAAACCCGTAAATGATTTCAAAGAAGATAAACATGAGGAAAATGACATTTGATATAAAGTAGTTATAGACAGTTAGAAAAAAATGTCTTTGATCTTATAAAAAATGTGTGAAGTTTGCTTGGAATGACCCAGCAACAGTACTAAGATTAGGTATATAGCTTTTGAATATTAATCAAGAAATTGCTAAATGGCAAGTACATTAGACGTTGGATTATATAAGACATGCGTGTTATCTTGAAGCCTAAATCGAGGCTTGTGCTGTGAGTATGGTAATGATAACAGAATATTTTTTTACTGCAGTGGAATGCTTACCGTAGATGTTTTAAGATTAGTTTTTCACTCATCTAGAAAAGGCATTGTCCTCCTTCTTGTGAGCATATCTTTGTTGAAGTTTATTTGTAGGGTGTGCTAGACATGTTTAGGTGGGCAGTATTAATGGGCAGTTGCTATTTTGTAGTCTGTTTACAACTAGTTCACTGACATTATTTTATTTGGTTTGTTTTTATAAAAGGTTTGAATGAATTTCCTTTGCAGCTCGCCTTGAGAGAAGTGGTAATTTATTTAGCTATCGCCTGTTTCCAATTCTCTTTATATAATTCTCTTTATATAATTCTCTTTCTTTCAGTCATTATTTGAAAGCGAATCAAATGTAGTTTAACTGATCATTTTAATATTACAATGAATTCATGATTTTTTTTTTTAAAACAATCAAGTCTGAATGAAAAAATAAACATGCATATATATGAGAAATGTTATTGAAGCAATTCATAACAAGAACTTTTTAAAATCTTAATCTCAATGACATTTATGTAACCATGGATTGATATATGTAAGACTACATTTGATTGGCTGTCGCCGACTGATCTGTGTAGATGTTGGATGAGCATGTCACTGCTTACATTGACTCTAGCTGTAACCTGTCCGCCCTCCAGGGTTCAATGTACTCATCCATATGTTTGGTTCTGGGACATCATATTCCTTCTGTGGGTGCTAGTAATTATTTAAAGGGACATAACCCTGTCTATCATGCAAGCCTTTGAAATTGGAATGTTAGCAATAATATCTGTGAAACAAGTATAGGGAGATATCTTAAAACCTTGAGCATAAGTTAATATATAAGAACTTGCTTTTTCGTGTTTCTGTTCATAATTCTATAAAGTACATGAACAAAAATAACTAGTACCGGGGGGGGGGTACAGTGTTTTAATTTTAAGGTAAATTTGAAACTTACAGGGTATATCACAAATGAAGTATTCTTTTAACTGCCTTCTTTGCAAGATAAATATTTCTTCAGAAAATCAATGAGAACTTCACATTGTCTATTTTTTTGTTTGTAATTGTTAGTTATGATGTTTAAGTTGTCAGGGCCCCACATTGTAGGTGCCAAGTAGTAATCATGGTTTCCTCTGTCCTGTCTTTTGTCCTCCTTTCTTTCTGTCCCTCTGTCTGTCAGTCCACACTTTGATTTCTGGAGATTATCTCAGAATCCAAAAGACCAATGTTCTTGAAATATAACAAGGTGATACACTGTAGATGTGCAATAGGGATTTAAAGTTTCTAATGTCAGGGTCAAGGTCACTGTTACTAAAAATAGACCTTGGGGGTATGGTCCCTAATTATCTCAGAATCAAAAAGACAAATATTTTGGAAATTTGACAAGGTGATACACTTTGATATGTAGATGTGGAAAAGGGGTATAAATGAAGTTTCTAGCTCAAGGAAAAGGTCAATGTAACTAAAAAGCAAAGGTACCATGGGATTGGGGTGGGGTATGGTCAGACACATGGTGGGGCCCTCAACCAGGCTGACCTGTCAGGTTTCTAGTGTTGATATTTTTATTTGTTAGGGAAACGTCACTGTAATTATATGCCTTAATTAAAATACATGTAACTTACAGGTTATTTTAAACATCTAAAAGACTTATTTTCTATTTTGAATAAAATATTTCATGCTCAACAGAGAACAGCATCACATGCGTATACACATGCAGCTATCAGACTTGTTGCTATGGAGATACAGCTTCTAGATTCAAACATTTAACTCCCAGTATCCACATTGGAAATTAAAAAGATACTGTAACAATATATACTTTTCCATAAAAATCACACCATATTGATTAGTTTTCATATTTTATTCATAAAAAATGGATAACATTGGTTTCCACTGTTAGTAAAAAAAATAAAATATTTAGATTTTCCTGAAAAATATGTGAATCCTGTTTATAACAGTACACACGGGAGGCCACACATACATTAACTAGATCAGTAAAATCAGCAAAAGTTGAGTGTAATCAAACAATGTTTTGATTGTTTTATTTAGATTGTTATAATACTTGCACATATAATACATAAAAAATGGTTCTGTGTGTATTTTGTCACATATTACTCATCCCAACATCTCAGTATACATAAGGAATAATTCTATATTTGACTTTTTCACAATATTTGTCCCACGCCTCTCCGTATCGTTGCCGACATTCATCCCCGTCTATTCGCTCACGATCCACCAACATCATCACCAAAAACAGTGGGTTTAGATAAGGCAGGAAACAACCAAATCCTGAAAAAAATGATGAGATTTAAAATAGCAAAGTAAGGCAGTAGTATAAATAAAATGATATCAACAGAGATTTATGAAGAATTTTGACTGTCATGTTAAAGATAACAGGCTGTTAAATTGTATGTACAAACACTTGTATCAAATACTGTGCAGAGTTGTATTTTGTTACATGAGTGCAAAAATCTAAACTGTTTTCATTTTTTGACGCAACAAGAAATCTCATTTGTTCACAATCAAGTCTTGAAGAAGTGAATCTACAATCTATTATAGGAATTTAATGGTTGTGATGTCAAACTGGCCTAAATATGGTGATTTGTAGAAATTTTGGATGTCAAATAATACAGAAATTATAATACGGATAACCTCCCCCACTTCCCCAAAAGTACTGTCACTAAGTGAATTTCATCAGACAGTCCACATAACTGATACTTAAAATAATGAGGGATTATCCTTTAATAGCAGAATCAACCAAAAGGGTTGTACAGGCTTGTCAAGAATTGTTTTAGCAGTTTGTCATACATAATTGTGAAACAAGGCAGTTGATATTATATACAATACCTGTTGGTAAGGCAAAACTAAAGGAAATAATGATGTCTCCAAAGTAGTTGGGGTGTCTGCTCATCCCCCACCAACCGGACACAAGGAGGTTTTTACCCTTCACCTGGGTAGGCAGGGTCTGGTAGTCTGTAATATATAGTGTCACAGCTAGCGGTTATAACAGTAACATCAATTTCATTTGCGTTATGATGCAAATTTCAGATATTTGATAAGGTTTCTGTATCACAAAAGTGTCCCATAACTCATTCACCCCTGAAATTTCATACTGAATGAACTATTCCAGCCTTTGAATTGCTAGAGTTTAATGTGACTTCAGGGGTGAATGAGTTAAAGACAACAATTTGGCTTTTTCAGAATGTGATTAATGTCACTGATTCATCAGCATTTTTGCTTTCACTATTCAAAATAGTATGTTTTCTACCATTTTTTTGTATCATACTTATGTACTTACTTGCAAAGGCAGGATCCTTTGGATTTCGTCTGAAGTTATTTTTCTCAGAGTTACTCCCCCTTAGAATCCAGTATCCAGTTACTGAAAATGCAGATGAAGTACTTTTCAGATGTGGATAAATCAGGTGTGCGTCGAATGTCTGGACAATTATTTATGATAAAAAGAGTTCACCTAATAGTGATCTCTCTCAGTAAACTGAGAAATAAGAGTCTTTACTCAATGTTTGGATTTAGATGATAAGACAGGACCTTGGGATTGTAAAGTATGACTCAAAGTTCAAGCCAATGATGGTGATAATTAAGGCAGTGACAGTCTGACTCACCAAACAAGCCAATGATGGTGATGAGGTAAAGTTTGACTCACCATTTGAGCCAATGATGGTGATGAGGTAAATTCTGACCCACTATTTGAGCCAATGATGGTGATGAAGTAAAGTTTGACTCACTATTTGAGCCAATGATGGTGATGAGGTAAAGTTTGACCCACTATTTGAGCCAATGATGGTGATGAGGTAAATTCTGACTCACTATTTGAGCTAATGATGGTGATGAGGTAAAGTTTGACTCACTATTTGAGCCAATGATGGTGATGAGGTAAAGTTTGACTCACTATTTGAGCCAATTATTGTGATAAAGTATATACTGACTCATCTTTCAAGCCAATGATGGCTATACATGTAAGCAGTGTAATGTTTTGACTTACCATTCAAAGCAATGATGGGGATGAGACAGTACCAGGGGAGGGTGAACCCTGTTGTAGCGAGGTATCGTGTCTGGACACAGAATGTAAATGGAATCATCAGAGAGAGGGAGAGTAGGTTGAATCCCAAGGCCTCATATATTATTTCTCGTGATACCAACATTCCAGATTCGAACCAGAAAGTATCTAGTACATACACCAGCTGTAGGCTGCTGACCAGTAGTAGGGCCGGAGTAAGATGACCAGTCTCATAAGCGTCAATAACATTAACCCAATTAAAGATCATCCAGCCAATGACAGTGCTACGGAAGAGAACCAACTTTAAGTCGAGGAATCCCAACCTCGGATGGAGTTCTGCACCGATAAACCAGTTGTAATAGGCGCTCTCTGTAAAAAAAGAAATGGACATTATATGTTATGATAGCTATGCATGGACAAAGATCTGATAGTATTATATCTCTGTTTTAGAGTTAAATACGTGTATATGGTAAAGCAAGGGTGAACTGGAACCTGAACAATGTGATTAACATTGTAAAAAATACTCTACATTTACACTGCGGATCATAAGAAGTGTATTTTTACATGAATTTCGTGATTTATGGGACTTTGGAAAACAGCAATTAACCAACATGGAATCGTCTTCGCTAGCCAAGTGTTCGCTTCGTATATACTCCACTTACCCTTGGCGGATTTGGCTGTGTTTACCAAAACCGAGCCTTCAAATTTTCCTGCGGTGCCAATCGCTCGCATCCAATGAAATCACGTCTTACATATAGCGCTGTTGACGAAGGAAAACAGTAATGGCGACGCCCTGTACGGAAGCATGTTGTCATTTATGTCAGAGTGTTTTGCCCCCCAAAAATAGGCACACGAAATTTGAGGAAACTTCTGGAGTGTTAAATCAGTTGGTGGAATTCCTTGACTACGTGCCACATGTCAATGATGACCTGGGAAAATATGTGTGCTCAGTACTGTGCTGCCTTTAGATTGTTTCCATATTGCTCTGTCATTTATAGTCCGCCTTGACATACACGTGCTTATGTCAACACGCCGATGTAGTGTGTGTGTAACGGTCATTCTGATTGGTTAAAAGTTGTTTGGGAGAAGAACGATAACTCAGTATATCCACTAGGTAGCAGTGGAGGGAATTATGAAAACACGGCTATATCCGCCAAAGGTAAGTGGAGTAACACTTGGCTAGCGAAGATGACATGGAATCTGAAAATCCAGTATGGAAAACGAAACATAAAGACTGACTATACTTTCATTAGTTCAAGTTTGCCATAGTTAATTGGTTGTCAATCGAGGAATTAAGGTTGTCTACAAACTCACTTGTTTGACCACATGGGCTGCGGTCCCGGGGCCTCAGAGTCATAGCCTTGACGTAAAGGACAATGCTGAGAAGAAGGAAGGCTAGGACCCCGGTGGTCAGCATCTGTAGCGCCTTTTGTGTTAGCATAGTAACTGGGACACCCACATAGGTCGCAACCATCAAACATACCATATTTATCACAAAAACAAAAAACCCTGGAAAAAAAATCATCATTATCAAACATATCACTAGTAAGTAGTATTGTCATTGTCAGGTAACTTTTTTCAAGAGGTGAAAGTTTAACAAATGTTCGTCAAATATGAGCGTGACATTACCTGTAGCAGTCCAATAGTCTATTATCAATTACTACTTTTGGACTGGTCAACAAGTTACTTTTTATGGAGAAAGTAAAAACAGACAAATGTGCATTGATCATTTCACTGTAGGAAACGTAGATGGAAAGAGTTTTGTAAAGGTATATACCAAAGCAAATTTTAAAAAGTCTTAAACATCAAAATATTTTTTAGTGGTATCATTATCATTTAACAACATGAACTTGTATCCTCACCATTGAGTCTATAAGCCAGCTTTCGGCCTGTGTCCTTGGTGGGTGTCCCTAGTTCTATGGGTCCACCAAATGGGAGTAGGTATAGGACACACTGGGCCCCCAGCCAGCCTAGGAATATGGCTGCTGCCCCAATATCCAGCCAGCCTCCAGGGTGACCCGGGAACTCGGGTAGTCTCAGCATCTGCCATTTACCCTGATTGAAAGACGTACACCACATTAATTTGGGATAAGATTTTGGTATTGATCGAGAACTATTACTGTGGGATCTTTCTATTGTATAATTTGGAAATTGGTGAATTTATTATTTTTTTTAATATATGGAAAATAGAAATGACAAGACTTACAGACTGAATCTTTTCCACTAGTATATATGTCAGTCCTATGAAACATACACTGGTGAGAAATGCCCCTATTGGACCCCCAAACTGATAATACTCCTTTTTCTCCTCTGTATCTGGCTCCTCCTGTCGGCCCCCTCTGTGGGATCGTAATGGACGCCTCTGCATGGTTCCTAGGGGATTGTCTACAGTTGGAAAGCAAAAGATTGAGATCACAATTTTGGAAATCAGAAGATCTGATTTATTTCAATATTTCAACTTTTTTTTTTTTTTTTAAAAATGAAAACCAATGAATATGTACTATCATAGGTGTGCATGCAAGCCTCACATTTGGCTTAATTGGCTCTGTAATCGGTAAAATACAGTGAACATGTTCATGTTTTTTTATTTGAAATGAACAATATCAACAACAGTAATTCTATTTAAAGCGACTAACGACGTATATATACTGGAAATACATTCGGTCCGAATCTATTATGGTAATTAGGTAAATGTA